>JANHGC010004284.1:0-11396 GCA_027560395.1 Boaedon fuliginosus | reverse complement strand
GGCCTGAAGCCAGACTGCAAGGAGTCCAGATAATCAGTTTCCTCCAAGGCACGACGAAGCTGAAGCGCCACCACCTTCTCGACAACCTTCCCCACAAAGGGAAGGTTGGAGACTGGACGGAAGTTGTTCAAAACGGCCGGGTCCAGGGAAGGCTTCTTGAGAAGGGGCCTGACCACAGCCTTCTACAAGGCCTGCGGGAAGGACCCCTCACTCAAAGAAGCCGTTATGATCCCCTGGAGCCAGACGCATGTCGTCTCCTGGCCCGCCGTAACGAGCCAGGAGGGACATGGGTCCAATAAACAAGTGGTGGCGTTCACCGACGCCATGACGTTGTCCACATCATCAGGGCCAACAGGCTCAAAGTCTTCCCAAATAACCGGACTAAGACCTGCGCCCATCACCTCAACGGACTCTGCCCAACCGGAATCCAAGCCAGATCGGATCTGAGCGATTTTATCTGCTAGATGCTGTCCAAATTCCTCAGCTCTACCCTGCAAGGGCTCCTCCGCCTCCTCAGGTCTCAAGAGGGAGTGGGTCACCCCAAACAGGGCGGCTGGGCGGCTATCTGCAGACGCAATAAGAGAGGCACAATATGATCATTGTGCCGCCTTATCGCCACTAAATAGGTGCGAATATAGCATCCTATATAATAAAACAATAAATGGTGTTAACTTAGCTAAAGTAGTTTCATAATCAGCACATCTGCTCCTTTCCAAACATGAATGTGTGTATGGATATGTGTGTGTGCTCCTCAGAGCACAGTGGCAAAGTTATATGCTCCTCAAAGCACCTAAGCCATGAATGAGTTACACCTTCC
The DNA here is from genome assembly GCA_027560395.1 of Boaedon fuliginosus. NCBI lineage: Eukaryota > Metazoa > Chordata > Lepidosauria > Squamata > Lamprophiidae > Boaedon > Boaedon fuliginosus. Next base: position 10,579 of record JANHGC010004284.1, on the reverse strand, counting down.
TCAGAGCAGCAGAGCCAAATGTGTCCATGTGTGCTCTTCTGAGCATCAAGACCCAAAATGTGATGAGACAAAACTGTCAAAGAGGAAGTATTTATACACAGGGAAAACTCCTCCCCTTCCTGTGGTTAATATTGGAGGGAAATACTAAGGGATCACCACTGGTTCAATTACATGAAACCTAGCTCAGCAATCATTTGACAGTAATGTCCTGTCTTGTCAGCCATTCCAGATAGATGAGACTTGAAAACCAATGCTAATACTGCTTTTATTGCAAAGCTATAGTAAAAGAATTGTGTAAATCTGCATGTACTGCTTCTTTCCTTCTCTTTATTTTCATATGAACTAGCAAGGGGGTTGTCTGTGATGTTTCCTCACATTACATTCTTACTCCAGACTCTTGCCCCTTTTATCTGTCTGTTGTCTTGGTATCAGCAATTCCTTCTGTTCCTCAAGGCCTGTGTCTACCCTCTACTCCTCTGTAAAACATGTTTTTTTTTGGGGGGGGGTTAAGAATGTTAGATTTCATCATATTTTATAGAAGTTGACTACAGTACTTTTAGCTACCACACAATGACTCCATGTTTGTCTATCACTGGTTTCCAATAGCAAACTTGATAGCTACAAGGGAAAAAATACGTATCACTTATTTCCTTGTTTTCATGATTTACAGCATAATTCAAGGCTGGTATTGACTTCTTAATTGTCTCTAAGTAATTGCATCTGTAGGCAACAATAACATTGTAGGAAATTGTCCAAGCAAAGTTCAAATAACTGAAGGTTAACTTAGTGTCAGTCAGAAGAAAGGAATTTTCTATTATTCACATTTTCTTTTGCTCTTTCCTGCATATATCTGTAAAAACATAACTTATCACTTAAAGGAATATTTTGTTAACTTGTACATTAATCCAATAATCTCATTTTGGGATAATTGTCCTACTTTGCTGATTTCCACAGGAAGTATACATTAGTGGTTCAAACCAATATTTATGTATCTATTTTATTTAAATATTCTTATTTCCTCCAATTTTCCCTATTGAAGTAGTATCCTATATAAATTCTGTTCACTGGCATTATTATTACTAATATCCATCAAGCGTACTGATCTGAATGATGTGAGATCGTTCTAGTAAATGAATCTCATAAACCTGGGAGACATTAATTGGTTTTTTATTAGTTGGAAAAGTAGCTGACATATTGCCACACTGCACCCCAAGATTATCCTGCCAAGATGAACAATTCAGCATTTTATTCTCAGCCTCTGATAAAATTCAAATGGGAATGGAAACAAATTTCTGGGATTCCTTGGTGTAAATCAACATAATCTTCAGTGTAGAGCACTGAGCTGAGCTCCCCTTGACCAGGGAAGAGACGCGGGATATAAATCTAATAAATTAAATTAAATTAAATTAAATTGTGCAAGATCAGATTCTATGTCTGTAACTCTTAAAAATTTCAAAAGCAGTTTGCATGCAGAGCTTGGAAAGCTATAAGAAGAATAAAATCATAAATTTCCTTTCACACCCAGAAATAGCTGTGTGATACTTCAGTTCCTTAATCCAATTATCTGATTGGCAATAACATTAAACCACTGTTTACTTAATCATGTTTTCTTGAATAAACCCAAATTAACTGGTTTACATAATGTGCTAGCTATAAGAATGATTTGCAAGTCAGATTTCTGGTCTTGAAAAGCTCTTGAAAACCAAGCTGTTTTACAGACCATCCCCAACTGAATTTGGTGTTGACATTTTTTTATTCTGTTTGTATTATTGAAGAGCTGCTGATTTTTTTTCTTTTTGTATTGAATATCTTTTATACTTTTTAAAAAAATATGGTACCCACCAACTTTTAATTGTGGTGGCCCAAAAATACGTTAAAAATGGCTGCATTCATTCAACATGTTGGCTTAGCTCAGTGTGAAAATCAGTTCTAAGGTAGAACATCTGAGTACCTATTCAGATTCACTCAGTATGTCATGTGAGAATACATTCATGTTTTTCAATTCTTAATTTGTTTACATATGCCAAAAATACATTGAGTTAGGACTAGCCTACAATAACTGCAAGAAATCCAGATAATCACTACACCTTCAAAATGGGATAGGTTGAAGTCCTTTGTTCCATCTATTCTCTAGCCCTGAAACCAATTAAATATTATTTTTTTTAATTCAACCTCTTTCACCAATTAATTTAACAACGTATTTAATTTAGACATAATAATTCTTAATTCAACTGAATTAACTTCCATACATTCGGCTATGGAAGACTGCAGGGGACAGCATGTGACAAAAATTATGCTGCAATGTTGCTACACAAACTCATGGATAAAACATGAAAGGCAGATCTTCACCACCACATTTATGAATGGATCCCTGCACTCCCACATATTCATATTTATTAAGAGAAAATGCATTATAAAAATGTAATATGGTAAGAAAGAAAAGAAACGTTTACAATTTTGGAAGAAACATCTGATTGGCAATTACAACAAACTAAGACTTTTGTTATTTTTTTTTTCAATGAGTAAGTAGGTATATTCACAAAATAGAGACACTGAGGTTGGGGTCTGCTTTTCAAGCAAACGATCCTTCTGGAAGTCAGGTTTGTCTCAGAATGCCTGATTGAAAGAAAACAAAAGGAAGTCTGAAGTGTCTTTTGACTTCTTTTAGCCCTTCTTTATTCCTCTTGCCAACTTGCCTTTGATTTTTGGTTTCTTATATTCCATACCAGAGAGAAATGAGGGTGGGGGGGCTTTTTGTTTTGATCTCTGGAAGTTGATCAAGATAAGAAACAAAACAATACCATACAAGATTCTGAAAAAAGACAGCTGGGGGTGGGGAGGGGTGAAAGAGATGAGAAAAATCTGTCATACTTTTTTTTTTGGGGGGGGGGAGAGAAAGACTGTCTTCAAGCATTTTTAATCCTGGTTTTGAAATGTCTGCTATTAGGTCTGAGATTTGTATGGGCAATGTTTAATTTTCATGAAGATTTTCAAGGGACTTGAATATAAGTAAAGCAGCACCATCTACACTTTTAGTGTTGCCCATTAATTCTTAGAAATAGGGCAACATTGTCATGTTTTTCAATGGAAGATAGATGTTACTCGGCCGATAGAAAGATTAACTGAGGAAATACTACTACTTCCTGATACCACAAGTGAAATCTTACATGACAGAAAAGGGGAAAAGAGAACAGAATAGTCATGTTAATGGTGTCTGGCTACCACTGAGTTTCCTGTTTATCCCCTGCTAAGTTTTTATTTTGTCCTATTTTAGCTTTTATCACTATGAAGGCAGATGGGGGTGGAAAAGGGCGGGTAGGAGAGGAATATGCTGTTATAAAAATAAACTTTAAGATTCTTGTTCTTGTTATTATTAGATATATTAAGTGCAAAAATGTATTTAAAAAGCAGGTGGCTATTCTATCTTTTAACATAAATAATTATTTTAAATGTGGCATATCTGGCAGTATGCAAGGAATTGGAGTCAGATGCTTCACATTTCAGATATGTATACTTAATCTATCTGTGGAATCAAAGTAAATGTTATTATTGCCTTACATACACAGTAGATAAATAGACTTAAGGAAAATGAAATAATTTCTCATCCTCTCTAACCTGTTCTTCGCCCACCAAAAATTGTTGCAAAATCTGGGGAAAATATTAAAAATGAATAGAATCCACAGCTGAAAAGCTAACCTACTGAGCTTTAACTGACGCTAACCACAGAACAGGATATGGTTCTTGTGATCTTCTTGCCTTCAAAGTGATGGCTTCTCATATCTATTTACTGATTCAAAGTTTAATTAGTCCTCTATATGGACTCAGTCTGTGCACAGCAGGGAAGGCCAAATGCTGTCAGGACTGGTCTAATAGATCACACTCTAGTGGAGAACACAAAGCCTGTCTTTACTGCTTTCAGTCTTTATTGGCAGGCTGGCATTCCTGAAGCATACCACAGATAATTAGTCTCTCTGATCCAGATAGACAATCTCTCTGGACCACACCTCCATCTGTTTCCTATGGCTGCTGAAAGTGGAATGTTGTCCAAAAAAAAAAAATTAAAAGCCTCTCTTTGCAAAACAGAGAAGGAGAAGGATCAAGCATAATTTCTTCCTAGGGCAGGTGTTCATTAATTTACCCATACAAAGTAGTTTTAAGAATAGAGCCTATATAGAGAACTTGGCATGTAAACTTCTTTCTTGTTTTCAAGAGACCAATAAATTCATCTGCCCCTGTTTTTCCCTGGCATGAATATTCCAATAACCCAAGTCTTTCTTTTTAGCTTTGAAGTTCTGCTTTTTCTGACTAGGAAGAGTGAACCTGTCAATCTGTTTACCTTCAAAATAGCTCAACGTGACTTACTGTACATGATTTGCACAGTAGTATAAATGACACTTCTGGTTTATCTGTAACTAGCTATTACCTAGAATTGCTAGGTTTTTTTTAAAAGAATGAGTATATTTGTGCCGCAGCATTTGCGGGCCTTCTGAAGCCCCCTCCCACATCTCCGCTCCATCAAGGCCGGCTCTGGGGCAAGGTCAGGCCCAGCAGGTGACCTTACTTGGCTTGGCGGGCTTCTCCATTTGAGCGCCGTTTGAAAATATGGTGCCTCAGTTTGAAAGGAGGCTAAGTTTGAAAACTGCACATGCTCAGTAGAGAGGCAAAACTGCACACACTCAATAGAAAGTTGCTGCTTATTCATGAACAGTGTCCTCCATGCCCCCCAAAAAAGGGGACAAAAAGGCCCCCTATCCTTTGGTGACTCCGACAGTGCTGATCTTACTATGCTTGGCTATCTATCTGCCAAGTTTGAGCTAAATTGGTGCAGGACTGAAAGTTTGTATAGAGCACATACAAACACACATCCCCACCCAACTTCTCTTTTATAGATGTAGATTGGATGGTGTTTCTTTCTCACACACACACCCTCTCTCTCTCTCTCTCTTTCTCTCTCCTTGTGGTTGTTGGCCATCAAAAAATTGGAATGGATGTCATGATTTGTTGGCAGCGGTGCCCAGTATGATTTAAGGGAAGAACACTGCAGACGGCGCACGTTTGCCAGAGAAGTTAACCTTGCTTAATAGAAGCTTCCGTCCTCTTTGTCCGATGTGTCACCAAAGCGTGCAACAAGAAAGCTTGGGCTCGTCCGAGCCCCTTCCATAATTCATAACGCCAGGGTAGACATCCGCTTCTTGTCAAGGAGATGAGGAACCGCTGCGGTTGGGTCCAACGTTGGAGCCCTCAGAAGATCTCCAGAATAGGTTGGCCTGTAAGTGGTCATCGCCTTTTAGAGGCGTACCTCTGGTTTTAAACTTTCCCGCAGGTTGGGATGTTCTCTTGTGGTCCCTCTCTCCTGTGATGCGATCTTCTCTGCCTTTGACATCTTGGGTTCAGAAAAGCTCAGAGTTGGCCATGTTTCTTTTTCCTGGAAAGTCAAGTTTCCCTCAAATTGAACCGGACTCGTAGGGACTTTGTGGACCTGTCTGTTGAGTTGCCCTGCCAAGCAGCCCACCACCCCCATCCTCCTAGAGGTCAGTTTGTCTGACGCCAAAGCTAAGGCCGTGTTTTCCAACTTTGTCCACTTGAAGAGGTCTGGACTTCAACTCCCCGAATTCCCTAGCCAGCCATTCCCCGCTGATGTACAATGAAATATAATCCTGGGGAAATCTGGGGATCGAAGTCCCCAAGTCTTAAACTTGCCAAGTTTGAAGACCCCCTGCTGTAGGCCAGAAATGCACATACATTAACCCAGGGCCTTCTGGCTTGCTATGGAGACTTGCCGAATTTACTTCAAGCCACATAGTTCCCGGGATGCCCAACTCACCCCAGCGTTAGACAGAGAGATGGGGATAGAGGGTGATGGACGTTGTAGTCTTCAACGTTGGGAAAGCGCGGCACGAAACGGCAGGGGCCACTTGGGAACCCCTGGCAGCTGGTGCCCAAACTCACCGCTGGGCCGATGGGAGAATGTCACAGGGAAGGGCATATTTTGATTTGCAAATCTCCCCTTCCCGTTCCTCGCTCTCTCGCGGTTCCTCTGAGGGGCATTCCCGTGGGAAAACGGGGTGGGTTTGCAGAGAAAGGGACGGAAGAAGAGCTGCCTGCAAAGAGCTGACCTATAACTCCTCCCTCTCTCCCCCCACTCCCGACCTCTTCCCTCCCCATGGAAGTATAATGAAATATAATCCTCCTTAGCCTCCAAGCGCAGACCTCCCACCTGCTCAGATCTACTGAGGCTAGAAGTGGCAGAAGGAGATTTTACGTACGGCTGGGATTTATACCGGGCCTCCTTCCGGCAAAGCCTCCTAGTCTTAACGGACATCCGTACGTTTCTAGGGAGTTTCTAGGTAATTATCAAATGATCTTGATAACGAATAATCAGAAAAACCAGGGTAGCCGCGGCACAAGACGCGAGACGATGTAGTTGTAGGATTAGTGCTGCAGTTTATTGGGTCATTACAACAGGAATCGTATATAATAAGCGTGTGATCTTCTATATCGAGGCTGCCCTAATTTATTAAGGGTTATTAAACACTTACATGGAAGGGTTTTCAAATCCATTTTTTTCCCAACCTGTCCTCTACCAAACGCCCAAGACTGGAAAATTGAGAAAAACCTTCATTCATTTGGTGACACTTGATGAGTTGGGGAGGGACTGCCCTAAACCTAAGCCTGGAGAGTGAAAAAAAAATCTTAAAAGTCAGGAGGGAGGCACCTTAAAGGTCATTTATCTCACTCCTAGCTTGGATAGCTGAATGCGTTGTTTGTTCTTGTCAATCATTACCGTATCTCAATCAGAATCAGAATAGAGCTGAAAGGAACCTTGGAGGTCTTCTAGTCCAGTCCTTTGATAAGAAAAGCCAGGAGGCTAGTCCTTAAGACCCAATTAACATTTTCAAACCAACCTGCACTTCTTATGTGCACAAATTAAGGTGCTATTTTGCAACTGGGGGGCGGGTGGGAGGATGAAGGAGGACATTTCCTGAAGAAAAGATGATTCGGGACTGATAATCTGAGCTCTTTTTCATAACATTTGCATCACATGGAATTTTTGGGCTGGCTTCTGGGCCCGCCTGTCATTTGGGAGGGCTTCCTGACTTCTACATCATTCCAACTTCCTGGAAAAAAAAAAAGGGAATTTATCCCCAATTTAAATGACGGCCACATTCACGTTAACAAATTGCAGCAGTGGGGCGTAGTGGTTAAGGCGTGCGGAACCTGGCTCTTTTCCAGCCAAAGCCATGGAAAGTCATTGGATGACTTTGCACCAGCTACTCTCAGCCCACTCTGAGTTCCTCAGCATCTTTGAGATGTACGGACTTCAACTCCCAGAATTCCCTCCGGCTTGCATGCCGATCAACGCCTGGACCCACTTTTTCTCCTTCCAAAGTCTAGCTAGAGGGAGCCCAGGCAGTCTGGCTTTGTGATCAGCTGCAGCTGAATGAAGTGAGAGGCAAGAGGGTTGAGCATTCGAGGGTCTCGCGATAACCTTGGTTCATTAGCTAGGATTGTACCCAGGAGAACGGAGGTCATAAACCCTCCTTCAAGCCTCAAAGGAAGCAAACTGCTGGGGAGAAAGGAAGGGAGGGAGGGAAAGAGGAAGGAAGGAAGGAAGGAAGGAAGGAAGGAAGGAAGGAAGGAAGGAAGGAAGGAAGGAAGGAAGGCGGTCTTCATTTTGCTGTCTTTCTTTCCACAGCCCCCAGCTGAGAATGTCCTTCATTGTCTTCTCAAATCAAGGCTCAACCCTCATGGCCCTGACAGAAGACAGGTGAGAAGGAGCGGGCAGGGGTGTTACCTGTCCTAGGACCCGCCATCCTACATGTTACTCTGCACACAAATGTTGACGTCCACCCACCCTGGGTGGAAAGCCTGACCAACCTATTAAATAGGCTTGGGGGCCTCATCTCTTAAGGACCCCCTCTCTTAAGCCCCCCCAATGATCCCTAGGACATACTTGAAGGGCGTTGAGGAGGGATCAGGCTTTTTCAGCCAAATGTTGAAAGGAGGTTATGGGGCCAAGATTGCTGCTTTTTTAATTATACTTTTTTTGAAAAGTTGTACAACTCTCCTGTTTTACCCAGAGAGGTATTTCGATTTATCAGTGACTCCCCTTGGGCTTTCTCAGGACCCTGGAAATGTTGCTCACAGGTTGCCATGCACTGTAATCTTTGGGAGGGGCAGGAAAGAAGAAAGAAAGGGGGGGATAAGAGACGGGAGTCTTAACGAAGAGAATTTTTTCCCATGCCTAGAAAGCAAAATAGTTATCAGCCACCTCGCCGTCCTGGCTGTCTCTGTACAATCTCTTGCCCTTAGATAATAATAGTTTTCCTCAAAGTTTCCCTCTCACCACAGCATTGCAAAATGTTTTATTTCCAAGTAGACAGTGGGAGAGTATCTTGCCCGTCCCAAGCCCGTTCTCTCTCTAACCAAAGGCCCATGTCTTCTGCTCCTCCAGGGAAAAAATCCGTCAAGGCTTAGAGGAGCTTCAGAAGGTCCTGCCAGGAGGAGACACCTACATGCACGAAGGATTTGAAAGGGTAAATAAGAGCAAAGAAGTTACGTCTTGGTTTTTGCTGTGGGTGCTGGAGGCAGAGGGCAGACTGGGCAGGGACGTCCACGGGAAGTAGGCGTGGGAAAGGCAGCCAGATGCTGGTTGCCACCATGCCATCTGAGCTCCAGCCAGTTTTGGAGAAGCTTCCCACGTAAGATACACGTGGGATGGGCCTCCAATCCCATGGTCCCCATGTGGCACCGTATTCTTGCCTGGGCAAATTGGAGCTAAACTTTATTCATACTTGACATCCTAATCATTCTCTTTGGTTCTGTTTTTAGGCCAGTGAGCAAATTTACCACGAAAATGTTCAAGGTAAGAATGAAGAAGTCCCTTCACAACTGCCTTACTTAGCCACAGGAACATTGGGGGTCCATTGTGGTCATAAGTCAAGGACTCCTTGCATTTCTATTCTGAGATTAAATGAACCCCTAGACCTACAGAGACGCATGTACAGGACAGGCAAACGCAATTAACCACATTGACACTAAGAAAACCAGTCGCAGGATCTCCAGCACTAATTCTTCCCCGTTGTGGGGAACAACAGGAAGTAATAAAACCTCTGAATGGGCAAGTATTAAGACTTTTTTTTATTAAGGTTGCCAGGAATTTTGGCTAAAGAAAACGGGTTGTCCGGAAATGTTATCAGAGCATCTTAGCTATTGCAAAAGCCAGTGTGATAAAATTCTACATTAAATGTTAATAACTTTGTTTTGGAAGCCTCGATGTTTTTGGGTTTCTGACTGTTTTTGAATGGAAGTTGGAGACCAAGGAAATCAAGCTGTTATTCTGTTTTTACTTAGACATAAGCTCCGCTGGATTAGATTCCATAGCATTTGAACCTGTTGAAACACAACTCTGTTCATTTATTTTTGGTATTTCTTCCACATTCCCACTCGGAAAACCCTGGGCAGATGTTAAGAGTATTTACCTTTGATTGGTGGTTCTGTGCTATCATACAAAAATATAGTTTTTGATATCTTCTTGCAATTCAAAATGCTGCAACTAAGACAGACCCCTGGTTAGATCCACCATGGGACAAACTACACATTACCCACACATGCAGATGACTGGTCACCAATTCCTGGCTTTTCTAAAAAAACAACAACACCCAAACAAATACTTTGAAATGAAAGGACCTTAAGCAGTGGGGCGTAACCCACCTGCTTTATTTCCCTGCTTGCTGCTTTTAAACCCCCTTCTAAAAGGTTTAAAGTCCTGTTTCCTCTCTGGAAAACGCAGTCATTTGATCCCCAGCTGCTCTTCTCCAGAGTAGAAAATTCCCTGTAGCAATTTTTGATATTTGACAAAGGCTGATAATTGCTGGGCCATTTTTCCTTCAGACAGAATCCTTATCTTCCCTTTTCATAACAGCAGCATGTTAACTTGAGCGTGCCATGTTGACAGCAGCAGCCAAATTAACTTTAATTACTTCTTCGCTGCGGTGTGATCATCTGAAAGCCAGACCACGGACAAGCCCAGGCCACGCTCCCACCACGATAAGCATCTTGGGGGTGATAAGAACACCTTTGGGCATCACTCCTGCCTTCTCTGCGGCTGGCATGCTGTAATTGGGATGATGACGCGTTGTCTCTTCTCCCCCGTCATGGGCCGTCCTGCCCGCCAGCCATCCCAGGGCCTCCCTCTCGGGAAAAGGAATAAATGCTCAACTCTGGGGGAAACAGCAGTTTTTCATGGCTTCTCCTGCACCCCGTCTGTAATTTTTTTAACAAAAGGTGAGGCAGAGTTCAGCTTGATGGGAATGGACAGCTCTCTAAACCGATCGCATCCATTTGAGCGCCCAGGAAAAGATCCAGAACCCAGGATTCTTTCAAGATGCAGTCACAGTGGAACTAGGCCAGGGTAGCTGAATCCAACAATGACCCAACACGATGCAGTTCAGGGGTGAGAAAGGCTGCAGCGCTTAGGGAGGGGGAAAAACCCACAAATGCATACTGTATATACTCGAGTATAAGCCTAGTTTTTCAGCACCCAAAATATGCTGAAAAAGTCACCCTCGGCTTATAC
>JANHGC010004282.1:72153-82159 GCA_027560395.1 Boaedon fuliginosus | reverse complement strand
ATTGTTGGTTTCTTATTTTTTTCTTAATATACAATCAATATTATGTAGCACTTAATTTTTTTATAATTTTTACAAAAAGCCTGTATTGTTTGTACATATTTACAATAGATCCACTTCATAAATTTGCACATTTACACCCACAATTAAAGTAACTACTTGATAGTTTAAGGACTTTTCAAGTAAAGGGACTTGTCCCTTTTCAAGTAATTTTTGGCCCAATATACCAGTACTTTTCAAATGCACACACACAAACACATATAGGCACTGATGAAAGTCCCTGAAATTGAATCTTTGGGATCAGGCATGTTGTTTGGTTTTCGGCACACAAGAGAAGATCTCAGCTCTGTGATGACCTTGATGAAATACATGACAATCAATCAAAGTAAGTGCTATTTTGGGATGTAAAGGGATTACATTTGAGTACTAAAGAACTCTAGTTATTTTCCTTAGTCTACATTTTGCATACAAAATAAAATTAAAATTGTAACTACAGAACAGCATTAGTAATGGGTTCTGCAACAGGACTAACACATTCTCAGTGACTCCTGTTCCTGTTTCTATGAAGATGTATTTCTGTTCTATCCAATTCCTAAAATATTTGTTATCTAATTGAATCAGGATTGTTTGAAACAAAAATAATAGTTTCAGCAAGATGATCATTTTGATTGCAGCTATTCTTCCCAGCAGTGACAGCTGTTTTTTAAATTGTTCAAGTCTATTTTTATTTCCTGTATAATTTTGTATAATTACCTTCTTTGATGAACATACCCTTGACATTAGCCAAATTCCAAGATATTTGACTTTTTTAACTACCTGTATACCCATTTTTTCCATCATATTCTGTTTATGTGTCATTTTTTGTCAATATGTTTGTTTTTTCTTTTTATCTTCAGACCTGCTCCAAACTCTTCTATTTTAGTTAGCAATTTGAGTCCTGAGTCAACTGGCTCCTCCAAACTGAATACTAACTCGGCTGCGAAAGCTTGTAGTTTACATTGCTCTTTTTTTATTTTGAGACCTTTTATCTCCAAGTCCTGCCAAACCTGTATAAGTAACGTTTCTAAGGTTAGGTTTAAAAGCAGAGGAGATGGAGGACATCCCTGCCTTGTACCTTTATTTATACTAAATTTTCCTGACTGTTCTCTGTTTATTATTACTCTCGCGGTTTGCTTACAATATATTGTCCGGATAGTTTCTATCAATTTTTCACTAAAATTCATACTTCCATTTGCTAACTCGTAAACTGCCAATTAACATCAAATGCTTTTTACAGATCTACAAATATCAATGCTAATTGTTTCTCTGGGTGAACTTCATAATATTCCAATACGTTTGTGATGATTTTCAAGTTATTTTTTAATTGTCTTTTTGGTAAGAATCCATTCTGATCTGGGTGGATAAATTCACCGAGAAATCTTTTAAATCTTTCCACAATTATTGATATGAATATTTTATAGTCTGTATTCAACAATGAAATTGGCCTGTAGTTTTTTATCTGTAGGTGAGCCGAGTTGTGTATCAGTGTAACATAGGCTTCTGTCCATGATTCACGGAGTTTGGCTTCCACCATCACCTCGTATATAGCTAGCAGCTGTTGTTCCACAGTTCTTGTAAAGTTTTGTATAATTCAACTCTGTTCCAGGAGTTTTATTGTTTTTTTATTGTTTTATTCATGCTGTGGGGGCGTTTTTCTATTTCGATGGCTCCTCTGATTATTCTGTTGTTGAAATGTTCAGTTTTGGCAAAGCTCAGTTTTTGTGTTCAGTGTTCAGTTTTTGGCACAGCCCCACCAGTATTTAAGCAGAGGAGGCAGCCAGGATCACACATTGCGGCCAGAAGCCTGAGGCGGAAGGTACCAGCCTGAAGCCTGAAGACCAGCCTGAAGATGACGAGTGTGACCTCGTTGAAACGTCGCCAAGATTCTTCCAATTTTACGCGGGAGAAAACCCGAATAACCAAAGACTTACATACAAACACCCGCGAAAACCTCAGAAAACATATGTGTGTGTGTGTGTGTGTGTGTGTGTGTGTGTGATAAATAAAAATAAATAAATAAAATAAAAAATAAGATAAAATAAAATACAACTCAATACAATAAAATAATACTTTCCTGGTGATCAGAAGTTAACAACTGTCAAATGTTTAGCAGCAGCTCTGAGGCCAAAAAAAATTCATTGGTAGACACAGCAGACAGTCCAGGACTAATTGATAAAGATCAGGTCATACAGGAAAAGAAAGGCAGTCAGGAGCCCAGTTGTCAGACAGCAGCCAAAATGTTGATGCCAAGATTGCCAGGGGTCAAAATGAAGGGCAGCAAAGCAGCTTCAAAACAGCAATTAAAAGCTGTCAAAAAGTATCGGCAGTCACAGCGGACCGCCCAGAGGCAGCATGCAAAAATAAAAATAAAAAATTAGGTAGCGATCGTCCGTAGGATGTTAAGATGGTGGCCAACTGTCAAATAGCCAAACAGCATGCAGAAGGCAAGACAGCCAAAATGCCAGATAAACAAATACAACGACGCGGATGGCAACAGCCCACTTCACCAATGTTACAGACCAGCAGGGAGAAGCCAAAATGAGTAGTGGTCAGTTACGGCACTATCGGCAGCTTTCACTTAAATTAAGTCAACAGTTAAAATCACAGCGGCAGCTGTGGCTCGTTCTGATAGTTCCGGAAGAAACGGATAAGAAAAAATTGGCACCTAAAGAAATCTACGAAACCAAATCGATAGATTTAGCCTCAGGGGGTATTAATTAGGCTAAAGATTTAGGCTTTTAAGGATCTTTAAGGGATGTCCCAGAGACAAGACAGATAACGGGGTGGCAGTGTGATGGTCCTAGAGCTGCTTGTCCGTTGCCATCATCATTATGTAACTGATTCTAAGATCTTAGCCTCTAATCTAATAACTGACAAATTAAATGGTAAAGAGAATGTGTCTCCTTTACTTTAATAGTTGTCTAGAAGACAGAATCAGTAAACAATTATGGGAGGGCTACTTGTTGTCTTCTTGGTTTGTGAAGTCCCATCCCAGGAATGAAAATTGAGAATCTTATATCTTGAGTAGACATGAGTGAAAACAGAGTGATATTGAGTGTATGTAACCTGGAGAGGAGGGGGGGGGAGCTAATTTGTTACAGGGTATCTTTAAAAGTAAATAAATTGTATCTGTAAAGACACAAGGTTATCAGTAGATAGAAACGGATGATGTTGGTGTTGGTGCCATTTGGCGTCTGGCAATGCAGACGACTGGAGGAGCTCAGACGACTGGAGGAGCTCAACTGAATCCGGTCTGAAGAGGTCTAGTTTGCCCGGGGAGATCTATCACTGCCATCACTGTTGCACTGTCGCCACTAGTGCTGTAGCCCCTTGTTGTTGTCGCTGTCACTGCCGCTGTGCCACTGGGCGTCCCATGACTACTGTCCCTACTGCCTCTATTGCCTGCCTCTGGGACTTCTTCTATACCATTGTGGACTCTATTACTGTTGCCTCTGTGAGAGGGCAGCTTTCAGACTGTAGGACCAGAGATTATGGCTAAACGTTGTCTGCCCTGTTTGAGACCACCGCCATAGCTGCCGCCGTGAGAGGGCAGCTTGGGATGGCCTTGGCACTTCGGGCTGGTGACTATGAATGTCAGCTAACCATCATCAATGTCTGCCATGAAAGTGCTGTGAGAGGCCTAGGGCCTGGATTGGGCCTCATGGTCTCTAGTATTGGGGAGAGGTGGGAGAGGCGAGTGTCAACCTTAACATGCTTGAGGACAGAACCTGGGATACAGGTGGGCTCTCCTTCATCCCCAAAATGGCCATCCTTGTTTGCAATTTGAGTATGTTAATGACTGGTTTCCAACCCGAGAGATGGCATGCAAAGACTATAGACTAACAGGGTTTTCTAAATTTTAACAAAATTTAAATTTCTAATTTGTTTCCCACTTCTTAAATTAATTTGTTGTTTACCTTGTAGAAATTTAATTCGGTTCTAATTTTGTATTGTATCTTATACTGTGAGCCGCCCTGAGTCCGTAAGGAGAAGGACGGCATATAAGTTCAATAAACCTAAACCTAAGCCTATTACCATACCATATCTGGGCTGAAGAAAATTCAGAAGACTATCAGGCAACGACAAAGAGACTTTGAGTAGCTAACTCCTTCTTCACATCTAGTAAGTGCATGAATTTTGTCTGGAGATTTTTTTAAAAAAAATTCAAAACTCTTCCTCCTACTGTGATAGCATGCCTAATAGACCACAGGATTATAGAACGAGCAGAAAGACAATTGAGGGAGGAAACAGACCTATTATAGAATATATTTTTTAAACAAGAACAAGAGAAGATTCAAAGTAAATCTGCTTTAATTAAGCTAGGTAAAGGATGTGTGGGAAAATTACTTTGTTACGCTCAAGACTAAATAACATTATCCTACTTTCATAAAATCTAACTGGTTTTTTTTTAAATCTCTTGATATCTCCTCTGTCAATTTAATCTGGTTGTATTTAATCATGGTATAAACATGCTATGGCAACATCTCTTTCTGCTGGGATGGAATCTCTGTGGATAATGTGTGTGTGTGTGTGTGTGTGTGTGTGTGTGTGTGTGTGTGTGTGTATGTTTATTATTTGGTCCACTGAATTAAAATGGGTTGCCAGGTTGCAGTGAAGAAAACAGGAGGCATAGTAGTTCCGATATGAACATTGGAAACCTTCCCTAGAATTAGATCAAGGTCAGCCTTTCCTAAATAAGCATAATAAATCCTTGACTATATTGTTTATAGAAACTGCATTCAGATGAATTTAATCAGCAGCAATATGTTAAACAGGAGATATTTCGTATCATTTCAGGCAACCTAGGTTTTATATATATATATTCTTAATATCTGGAGTTTAAAACATCCAAACTGGTTAGATAAATTGCCCAAAGTGCAGCTAATGTCATGACCAAATAAGAGAGGACAGATGAAAGGAAATAATTAAGAATGGAACAAATTATCCATAGAGAGTCACTAATAACCTGACCAGTAACTAGGGGGGAAAAGACTTTTACATTGTATGGAAGTCTCTATCCTACGACAATAAAATATTTCTTTGCTTTGTCACATCTGTTAAAGAACTTAACAGTTCTTTGATCAGGTTTAGAAATATTCGTTCAAATTAATGCTGTATTTCTTTCCTCTAGACTCTATTAATTCTTTAGTTTTATTGCTCTTGGTTTCTTGGAAATCTAGTGTGTTGACTTAATTCACTTGAAGGGTAATTAGGTAGCACATACTTTTACACCTTTTCTTCATGTTCAACAGCTCAATTAGAATAGATCTAGTGAAGATTAGGAAGAACCATTCATCAGCCTTTGAATTATACTGATACCAATACCAACACAAACTGTTGTTGCACTGTAGGAGGTCAGGGCAACTGTGGTTTGCTTAAAGTCAGCCCACTAAAGTGAAGAGTGTCCTGCTGGTTTGGTAATTTGACAGCTCAGAAACTGGGAGTGAATGAGTTGGGTATGATTTGGATTAACTAGACCTGAGTCATCAAATTCTTCTCTCCCGATCAGTGATAAGGTTTGCAATTCTTGAGGAGTCATATTCAGATTACATATTTTTAATTTAAAAAAACCTTAATTTAAACACATTTAAATGTCCCCTGATGTCATTTATCAATGAAAGTGTTCTGTTCAAAGAGATGTAACACAATCTTGCAACATTCTATTTAACTTACACAGTTATGTTGTCACCATAGTAATTTACTTAATAAAAGTAACTAGAAGGCCCAGTTTTAAATAGCCTTTGGGAATTCAGAGAACATCTATTTTTTAAAAAATGTCAATTTTTATTAAAAATAAAAAAAAATAACCAGGAGGCATCATTTATCTTGTCAGTATGGAAAGGTGTCTTTCCAAGTAACCTGAACTTTTCCTTAGATAGACTACTTATGATATTATAGCTTGGAAAATAGCCATTGAACCACAGGGTAAAAATATTTTATTTTATAGCAAATGTGTGGAATGTGCTTTCTGCATAGGTGTAATCTATTTTAAGGGACAGTCAATTGAAAATAGAGTTAAGCAGTGGCTTAGATTTTCCTACAGGTATTTCATTGAATTAAAAACATATTTCCTTCCTCCCTCCCTCCCTCCCACCCTCCGTCCCTCCCTTCCTTCCTGCCTTCCTGCCTTCTAGTCTGAACATACCATCTTAGTGAACATGACGTAAAATAAGCAGGCTGAAGTTTTGTAACCAACTATCCTTACACAAAAACTAATTTTATTTTTCAATTCATGGATTTACAAAATAAATGCATTTCATTCAATCAATAATCCTTACCTCTTCCCTTTCTTCCAGAACTCATGGCTATATAGGATTCCAAAGCAAATGTTAATCCAGGCACTGATTGTCTAGACATGCTTATACTGGGGGTAAAAAATTACATGGTTTCGAATTAGACCTAAGATATAGATGGGAAACCAGTAGCCTTCCAGATGCTGCTCAACTGCATCTTCCAATATCTCTTTTATTGTCCACATTACTTAAAAAAATCCCACCCTGTATTAGGAGTTAGAA
Organism: Boaedon fuliginosus; assembly: GCA_027560395.1. NCBI lineage: Eukaryota > Metazoa > Chordata > Lepidosauria > Squamata > Lamprophiidae > Boaedon > Boaedon fuliginosus. The sequence continues at coordinate 75,608 of JANHGC010004282.1, read as the reverse complement.
ACCCAGGGGTGCGTTTCAGCCAATTCGGGCCAGTTCAGGCAAACTGGATGTTCATTTGACATCTGGTTCACCGAACCAGTATTTAGAATGACCAGCTGGCCCTGCCCACCCTGCCCTGCTCCTACCAGGAGTCTCCATGTGGATGCCAGGTAAGTGTAGGGCAAGTATGGAGGCTCTGGGTGAAAACCAGGCCTCTTGGAAGTCAGAGAGGCCTGAAATGGGCCTATTTCTGGCATCTGGGTGCCCTGTGGAGGCCATTTTTGCCCTCCCAGACTAAATAATTTTTCATCCCTGAGAGGCTGTAACGGCATACAGTCAGTCCCCGTCACTAAAGTTCTTTTTTCTGGAACATTCCTATCAGGAAATCAGAAATCAGAAAAATCAGAAGAGTCTTACAAATTAAGTGAATTATGTCTGAAAGACAAAGAGTTTACATGACCTTATCTAATTATCATTAACAGAGGGCATTTCTTCTATGACTAAGATCCATTGGAAGTATTGGTTTTTATGGACAACCTTTTTTCTGCCTGTACATCTTTTATATTCAACCAATCATCCACACAATAATTTACATTGTGTACTGAAAAGAGAATCAATGCTCTCTCTCCCCCCCCCATATATAATATATAACATATAATATATAATCCAGGGATAGAAGAGAAATCCCTGAACCAGAACCCATCTCTGATTAACACTGCATACAATCTATTGTAAATTTCTCAAAAGCCAATATAAAAGAAATGGAACATGTTTCAAATAAAAATTAAAGCCATCTTGGTCTTCTTTAGACTGAAGAGAAATGAAATGTTTGTCATATGGTGGAAATATGTTAAACTTCAAAGAAGGAACTAGAAATGTTAAAGATGGCAACAAGTTTCTGATTTTTCTGAGGTTTCAATGTTATGCCAGCTTTAACATTATGAAAGATTAATATGTCATTCTATTGGATAGTTAAGGGGGCAAGGAATGAAAAGCTTTCAATTTTCCCCATAACATTGGATCATTCTTTGGAAGGATAGCTCCTTACTTAAATTGCAAAGCTGGAGCTTAATTCATGCCTCCATTTAACTTAAGCAACCTACTTTGTATTCTTTTTCCTAAGGGAGCTGCTTTCTTTGAGGCAAAGCCTCACCCTAACACTTTATGAAGTGGAATATGTGTGGCCTCCACAGTAGGAAATCAAGCCTCAAGGTAGACTGTGGTGCTTCCACTATACCAAGCAGCCTTAAAGCTGAACAGGCAAGCTGTTTTGCTCTCCTCCCTTCTCCTACTGTTTTTATGCTTTTCAAAAGAGTGCCTTTATTAGGCAGTTGAAACTGTGGTGCACAAAAAGAGCATACTTGTAGACTAAAAGCCAGGAATGGAGGTTTCTATGTTTGAGTGGAGCAGATCTAAAAAAGAAAGCAAAAGAAATACATAACAATAAAAAGTAAGAGCTCTCATTTTCTTGTAATATAATTTCCTGGTTTTACTGCTCTCTGAGAATCCATTTTAAATATCCTCAGAACATAATAAGAGCTGCCAGGTGAATAAACAATGATTTTAGTGTAAAAGTAGAATAATGAGATTTTCTTGTTCTAATTCAATTCTCCCTCCTCCCTCTCCCCCTCTCTCCCTCTCCTCCCTCTTCTTTTTTTAATTCTCCTACTAATGCAAATCCAAAAATGTTGCATTTGTACTGAAAAAAGATGAAGTTGAGAAAATGATTTATGAAAGTCCTGTAATGTACGTTAAGTTATAAAGACACATGGAGTTCATATGTCTGAATGTAGCACATAGCTAATCTGGATCAGAAGAAATATTACTTAAATATCCACCAATGATTTCTTCCTTGGCCAAAATAAGGCACCCAACAGCATCAGAAGTTTTTGCTCTATTAACTTGCGGGCAAATATGATGCACATTGAAATAATCTAACTTAATTTTAGAAAATGACTAATGTCCTTGGAGTTAACATGTGTTTTAAGGCTCTCACAGGTTTCAGTAGCGTATTACAGATACTTTGATCAAAGAGCTGTGGTGGCACAGCGGTTAGACTGCAGTATTGCAGGCTAATTCTGCCGACTGCCAAGAGTTCAATTTTCACTGGTTTAAGGTTGACTTGGCCTTCCATACTTCTGAGGTCGGTAAAATGAGGGCCCAGATTGTTGGGGAAAATATGCTGATGTTGTAAACCTCTTAGAGAGGGCTATAAAGCACTGTGAAGTGGTATATAAGTCTAAGTGCTATTGCTATTGCTATCAAACTGGGTTCAGTTGTGCTCATATTCATGAATAAGTAGTAGGGCCTGGACTACTTATGTGCAAGGAAAGCATGGGGGAATGAAAGAAGGAACTGAACTACTAAACAGAAGCCATCTTCTCTGCAATATTTTGTTGCAAAACTCTTTCTTTTTAATAGTCTTTTTTCATAAACACACCCCAATCCATTTCAGTTAAAGTCGTTTGTTCTCAACACCTTGTTATTATAGTTGTGAAGTTTTCCCCACCCTAGTTTTCCATTTCCTTTTTTGTGATTACTACTACTATCCCACACACATTCCCCACATAGTATCATACCATCCCTAATGCAGCTTTTAGTCAGGCCTACGGCTATCTAATTTTTCTCCTCTTCCTTCTGAAACAAAGAAAAATATGCTATTCTATATATCAAATTTTGATATAAATATAAGCTTGGAGTTTCATTACTTTCCATTGATTGGCTTAAATCCAAGAAACAAACTGCACACTATATAGGCAAAGTGATGGCAGGAAACTGAGAACAGATAGATCAAATCTGCTGTAAGTCTCTGCCTGTGCCATTATCTCCTGATCTGAATTTCTCTTGTTCCTAATGCACTCATAACACACAGTATTTAAAGGCTGTAAGAGGAGAAGAGAATGTTTCTTTAAATGCTCTCTTCAGACACATATCTACTTCTCCTTATCCTGTAGGCTTCATTATTATGATCTTCCTTCATGACATTTTGTCTGTTCAACAGAGGTTCCAGTACATAGGACCGTACTGAGAAACTCCAAATTTTAAAAGCATTCTTGGGATCTGGTTTAATGTAAAAGTTTTACAGTCTAAAATAAGCATATTTTCTTGTGAGCTCAGCACTAAACCATAACTTAGAACTAGTGCAGCAGACTTGGCATAGCCTGCTATTTCTAATGTAAGGGAAGGATTCAGTTCCAGGATTACATCTTCTGCTTGCCCACCAAAGTCCTTATCTCTGTTGAATCCTCTTCAGTAAAAGCCAGTTCTATTCCCCATAGTGTCACTGGTCTATAACACTGATAGAATGAATGAATGTGTGAATCAAATAAGTCACAACCAGGTCATTCCATGTTAAATCAACACACTAATTCTGACTGACATTCTTTGATTTTGATGAAACTTGGTGTATCTAGCTTCCTTATAGAGTTATGAATAGAAATCATTTTAAAAAAGTGTTTCTGGCCTGCCATTCAAAA
>JANHGC010004282.1:44738-55596 GCA_027560395.1 Boaedon fuliginosus | reverse complement strand
CCGCCCCCATTTATGACTGTCTGAGTGAATGTGTTTTGAGTTTTTATTATATAGGAAATGTGGTTTTATTGTATTGTGCTGCCGCCTCCAGTTCCCAGATGGGTGAAGAGAGGCGGGATATAAATTGAATAAAATAAAATAAAAATAAATAAAATCTTTGACAGTTTGAATTTGGCTTTCAGGTTCAAAGTTTTAGAAGATAAAACTTTATACAGTAGGTAAGATCAATTTGTACTACATAGATTAAACCAAAAGCGTCTACAAATAAATGTATTTGATATTTTATTTCTGAACCAAAATAAGTTGATTACTAATGAATAAAGAAAAAGACTTTAAATAGAAATTATTAGCGATCCTTTTATTTTTATGTTACGCCTGCATTATTTATTGAAATAACACCATTTGTTTTCTCAGTATGCACTGAGCAATATAATTTATTTACTGATTGATGGAATGTGGCCTTGCTTTATTCCTGCCTGCGCAATTACTAATTTTTTTAAAAGCACTGTTACCACTGAGCATCAATCAGAAATAAATCAGGATAATTTCCAGTGAGTAATTTCATAAATTGAATATCTATCTTGATACAAGCCTTTCCAGCCCAAGATTAAAGAAGGACAAGAAAGACCAAGAAAAACTAGTTTCTATCATATGAAACCGTCATAGGATACAAATATGAACAAGGACTTTATTTTTATGTACAATAAATTATAAATTGTTTGGATTTTTGAACGGATCCTTCTTACAAAGTTCTCCTTAAAAGACAGAAATAATTATTAAATTGATGAGCTTCCCCAAGAGTCCAAGCTAAATACACAGTACTTTCTTCTGGTTTTACCCCTAACACAGTCCTCTGAAAATATATTGGAGACAATGACCCAAGTTCATCCTGACCTTCCATGACCAAAGTTGAATTTGAACCTGGTACCACAGTCCTAATTAATCTTAGCCACCCTTGTAATTCTCCCTGTTCAAAGATATTTAGGAGTGTGAGAGAGAGTATGAAGATAAACTCTTGAGACTACAGATGGTCCTTTCTTGAAAACAGCAGAGAATTCTTATTTTCTTCACTTTTAATGGTAACATCAATAAGTGTTACTGTAGGAAACCAGGTGCAGATATTAAGCTGAATGCACAAACCAACTTGAATGCAACAGTAATACTGACTTGCTTTACCTGATGGGAAAACCTATTCCTGATGGGACTAAATACATGGAAGGTCTCACAATTAGATATAATATGACAACCATGTGGCACCAGATTTGAATTTTTATGCATATTAGTGCAGAACTGACAGAACTATATACTGAAGTTGTGAAGTTTTTCTTGCTCCCTCTTACAAAAAATCCTGTTTTCTTTCATTTAAGAAGGGAAAGAATTTTAGGAGTACAAATAGACAGGAGAAAAAGAACCTTTATCTGAATACTTTGTGTTAGCAAATGTTTTATCAGCTTATTTTGTTTCCGTTTTTCCACAACAATAACCTTGCTTACTCTCTATCAGCCAACTTCTGATGGCCTACTGTCACTCCAAGTGCTTCTTTTTAATGAATTTACATTTTTTCTCATTTTAACAAAGGCCAAAGATTACCTGTGCTTCGCGGTTTCCCTTCAAATTATGTTTTCTTTTCTAGAGATTTGCCCTGGAATTAGCTATCATATATTGTAAAGTGACTTGTTAGGATATTTTGTCTGTGAGAGGTTAGCTCCAATAGTCTTATCATGCATTCCCTTAGTCAGACAAAATTCCCACTGACATCAAAAGACCAAAGCGTGCATGATTAAGATGTATATATAACTAAAGTCCAAATTCACCTTGGTTCCCAGCTTCATTTATACACAGGATGAAAGTAAGCAAGTGATTATATGTTCTCCGATAATTGCACACATTATTACTCTTTGGTGTGAAACAAAGCTTCTTTATAAACAAGAAGGTTTATCACTGCCAAAGGTCTCCTTTAAAGCTTTCAGCTGACCAATTTCACAGGTTACTTTTTAAAAAGTTGTCTTTCTGCTGACCAAAACCTCCTTCACTCAAATTTAATTACCCTCAACTGAAAAGCTACACAGTCAAATAATTTATGATGCAGAAATGTTTTCATATATATATTTATATATATATTTAAATGACTTCATTTTGAAAAATACTGATATTTTTTTGCCTTTCCTCTCTGCATATTTGCAGTCCACCAATGTCACAGATCATTGAATACAGAGATGGAATAAATAGCCAGCCCACTCAGTAATATACATATCAGTCTGAACATTGGTATTGCTTTTGTTTGTTTATTTTTTTTTCTTTGAGGAAGGTAAAATCTTTCAACATTCTTTGGACTTCACAATGTGAATGTTATATTTTTCAGGCTTTGTTTGTGGTTCATGTCCTCAGGATCCAGGTTGCCGTGAAGGATTTCAGTTTGCATCATTATTATGTGTATTCAAAGTGCCACATCATTCCATGATCCCTTTTCACTGCAAGTAATCCCACATCTATTTTCCTAGACACTTGTCTCAACATAGACATGCAGATTCCTTTCACGTATGTATTTTTATGCAATTTTTGAACTAAAAGATATTTTGAGAGTGACGCTAGAGCAATGTTTGCAAAAAAACCCACCCATGTTCCTAGTGCCTGAAGGTTTTTTATTGACTGGTCCTATGTTCCAGGAGATGGTTCTGTCAGGTTTGTTTCCATTCAGATTCGCTAACAAAAACAACTACCTAGCTATGCATGAAGTGGGGATGTTGGCAAATCTCTGTTCAGACATTTTATCAAACTTCGGAAGAGGAGGAATAAGATGAGGAGGGGCAGCTCGGGTAAGCCTCCACTGCCGGGGAAAGGAGTGTTGTGCTTGTTAAGGTGGCGGAGGGCTACCCGAACTGGCCCATGCCATCTTATTCCTCCTCTTCCGAGTTTTGTTGGTGGCCCAGGGAGAAGATGTTCAGCGCTTCTGTAGCGTGGCGCTGGGGGAAGTTTGGGGGGAGGGGAGGAAGTTTGGGAGGAAAGGGCCATTGAGGGGCGCCTTTATCTTTGGAGGCCTCCATACTTGGCCCTCTCCTCTCGGCAATCAAATTGCTCCGTCAGCTGGTGTAGGGAAATGATGGGCATGCAGGCTATCGGTGGGAAGACAGGGCCACCTGTATTTCGCCAGGAATGTAAAGTCAGGCTGTGTGGCCATCATTTCCCTAGGCTGATGGAGCTATTGGGTGGGCAGGAGGAAAAGGCCGCTGAGGGGCACCTTTATTTTTGGATGCCTACATACTCAGCCCTTTCCTCCTGCCCACCCAATCGCTCTGTCAGCTGGCATAGAGAAATGATGGGTGTGCAGGGTGGCAAAGATTTGGCTGTCCTGTTGGCGACTTAAGTAGTCCCTCATAGTTTTCTAACCTGCAGACATGGGTCTGTGTTAACAGAAAGCTGGCACACTTCTCTCTTCAGAAAAAGCCGAAAGTCGCTCTGCAGAGAAAAGCGGCAACAGTTTTAAAAAAGGGGCTGTCCTTGAGTTAGGACATGCGCAGTAGTGTTTTTGAGCCATTTTTCTGGTTTTTTGGGGGGTCCCCTTGTCCCCCTTTTTAAGCTGAAATAGGAGGCAAAAAAATTCCCCGCCCCCAGTGCTGATTTCGCAAGCCTAACAAAGGTTTGTGTGAAATTTGGTGCAGATTGGTGCAGAACTGAATTTTTGTATATGGCACATACAAACCCACAGCTCTCTTTTATATATATATATAGATTTGCTAGTCCACACATCTCATGAAGAATAGCTATTGGTATAGAGGTATACAGTGATCTAGTGCCCATTCAAAGTTATAACAGCACTGGAAAAAAAGAGACTTTTGACAATTTTTCACACCCACTATAACTCCCGTGGTCACATGATCAAAATTTGGATGCTTTTGGCAACACACTCATATTTATGATGTCTGCAGTGTCCCAGGGTCATGTGGTCACCTTTTGTAAACTTCTGGCAAACAAAATCAATGCGGAAGTGAGATTCACTTAACACCATATTACTAACTTAACAACTGCAGTGATTCACTTAACAACTGTGGCAAGAAAGGTCATAAAATGGGACAAAACTCACTTAACAAATGTCTCAGCCACAGAAATTTTGGGCTCAAAAGTGAATTATGTACTGACTCACAGTACACACTATGGAGCGTATACAATAAATCAATTTGAAATAAAATATATTTTAATAATTTTAATAATGGTCCCCATTATTTTTAAAATGAGGAGCATTATCAAAATTGTTAAAATATATTTCATTTCAATATACATTTCAATTTGTATATGCTGCTGTATTATGTACTGTAAGTTATTATGTACTGTAAGTCAGTACATGATAAACTGCTATATGTGCTAAGTACATAAATAATATTTTCTTTTACCTTTTATTAATGTATAAATTTTCATTGAAAGGGTTTACTTTTTGTTATCTTGAGCAACTCTGTAAATCGTGAGTCTGTTGATACTGTGGTAGATTTTATTCTAATAGTTCACAGTTTTTTAACCTGAAAAGAAATTCAAACTACTATAAGTTTCTTCAATATCCTTTGGATTCAACATTCATTGCTTCTACCATGATTGTGTTGATAAAATCAATAGTTAACATCAGAGGGCAGAGTACTTTGTTGTGGACTTAAGGTCCTCCTGGGAGAAATATTTCAAATAAATACAGTTAATCATCTTTATCACCATCATAATTATCACCACCATGAACAGCAGAGTGCATTGACAGCTATCCCTGACAACTTATTGCTTGCCAATGTTAACTTTGGCAAATGTTAACTTTCACCCCATTATCACCATTCAGTCTCTGCAACAAATTCATTTTGTGCGCCTAACTGAGAAACTGTCCAACACACATAAGACTAATCCTGACATTAGATTTTGAGACCTAAGTTCTCCTATTTGCTGCTTGAGTGGGGGTGGGGGTGTTTCAGGGATCCCTAAATAACCTGACTTGGTATTAGTTGCTATTCCTCCCAGATAACAAAATATAAATACCTTCCTAAATCAGAAATCTACACAACAGTGGCATTTTCCCATACTTTACCTTCCACTAGACAGAGAATCAGAACAGAAGATAATTGTATTGGCTTCACACAAACACACTATCTTAATAAGTTGCATTAAATATTTTTAGACTACACTCCAATCATAAGCAGCCCTATAATAGATCTCCTTAAGTCCTCAATGGAATGCTCAGTGGTCTCATCTCATGCTCATGCATACTTTTCTTCTAAGTGGAAGACAGTTTGAAGAAACATTGTACTCATTAGAAGACTGGAAATTGTTTCATGGCTATGCTTCATGTTGATAGGAACAAAGATGGATGCTCAATGCATATTCAAGGAGAGGAAAAGTATTAGAGTGCTATTGTTTTCAAAAGCTATGGTAGTATAGCATTAATGATTCACAGCTTGCTCAGTACCAGATGCCCTACAAATTGGCTACAAATAATGCTTTAGGTGTTAATTCAAGATGGGTTTTCTTTTATTTATTTATGTGCCTTTTCATTTGGATTAGTCCTTGCAGTTTTCTTGGCCTTGGTTTTTCAGAAGTAGTTTACCATTGCCTCTTTCCAGCAAAGTGGTGAGAGAGGAGGACTGGCCCAGGATCACTTAGGCTTCATATAGGACTAAAACTTATGACCTCCCAGTTTCTAGCTGGATGCCTTAACCATTATACCAAACTAGGTCTGAACTAGTTATACTCCTTCAATAATGTTGCACGAAACCATTAACATATTCAACTATTTTGCTGAAATCCAGACAGATAGATACCAATAAAAGAGAATAGTTATAGCTCAGGGTTGAAATGAGGTCCTTGGTACCTTCTGAACTTGGCTTTTTTCTTGCAAGCATTTCATTGCCCAAACTAAGTAGCATTATCAGTGCTAGTGGTGTTAGTACTAGCACTGATTATATGTTACCAAGTTTGGATAATCTGCAAGAAAACAACTAGATACACATACACACATGCACTCACATATCCAAAGGTCTGATAAACAAATGCTAGACTCGATGCAGGTATATAAATGATTTTGTTAGTAATGTGTTGCAAGGGTGAATATTGTACCGCTTTTGATGATCTGGTTGTATGCATTTGGTCCTGGTTCAGGAAACCAGAATTTGAGGATTCCTACATGCAGAAACATCTATTAAGAATCCAACTGTATTATTCATCCCAAAACCAAAGAGAAATTGCTGTGTATAAAAATGGATCTCAAACTGTGGGGGCAAGTCCTTTTTGGAGCTAATGTGCATCTGCATCCCATTCTTTAGGGTGGAGATGCAGTGGAGACCTGGAAAGCATTTTATCTGCTTTCAGATGTGTAACCAAATTTATATTATGTTCTGGCATATATGAGCTAAGCCAATCTTTTCAAGATGTCTGTCATATATTCTGGCAGACTAGTTCAGCAAAACACAAAGACAATGACTGATTCTGAAGAGAAGCAACATATTCTATCTAGAAGAGATTCATCAAACCATGCAGAATAAACTAAGGAGGATTATTACCAGTGGTGGGGTTCACATTTTTTTACTACCAGTTCTGTGGGCATGACTTGGTGGCTGTGGCTATGCAGTTGGCCAATCAGAGGTGGTATTTGCTGATTCTCCAATCCAATCAAAATTATCACTACCAGTTCTTCCTAACCTCTCAGAACTGGCTGAATACCACCTCTGGTTATTACCAAAAAAGTTTTAATATAAACTTAATAACAAATGTGTAAGGAAGAGGCAAGAGACAGAGGCGATACCGCTTATTACTTAAGTGTATGAATAAGAACTATTTATTTATTAATTTTATACCCACCTCTCATCCCCAGTCAAGTTAACAGTCCAAACCATGATTGCTTTGCTTGAAGTTTGTTGTGGTCAGAATGCTGAGTTAGATGTCAAGTTATATTGATCATACTAAAGGAGGCAATCTCCAGTATCCCATCTGTAGTCCATGCTTCACTTATGTGTATTGTATACTTGTTTGTTTCTTTTTAAAAAATAAAGGGAGGGAATAGAAGCAGATATTTAGAAAGTAAACCTCTCTCTATACCATCTTTAATGTCATTGTACCTCCAAAATAAACTTTCAAAAATCACTCTGAAAATTTATAATTTCATTTCTTGGGGCAGTTAAGGATTTAAAGTAAGGGATGGGAAAGATTATACAGTACTATATATATTGTATTGAAAAAATATCTGATATGAGAAATAATACAAATATACTAGTAGCAATAGCACTTGGACTTATATACTACTTTACAGTGCTTTCCTCTATTTTTCCGAAGCTGTCAGCATAAAATATTCTTTTTGGTTGATAACTCTTAGATCTGAGAACATCTTGTAAGTTTTTCATGGTACAAGAAATTTTGTTATTAAAAATGATGATTATATGACAGACCTGACATTTCTCACTGAATCCTGGCCTATTATTTAGTTATAGCATTACATGAAATGGATTTAATCATTTCATCTTGATTTTTAGACTACAAGAGTCTGTTGTATTAGCTAACAACAGTCTAAGTTGTTAAGAACAACAGTCTCTTCTATACCTCTGATGCAATATTGAATATTAACAAATAGCTTGACAGCTTCGGTTTACCTGCATCCCTACAGCCTTGCCTATACATCTAATTCCAATTGTGCAAGTTGTGATTGGCCAATATATTATAGTAAATCTCATTGTAGCTCCCTCTGAAATAATCTATCTAGCTGATGAGTCATTCATTCATTCATTCATTCACTATAGCCGCCCATCTCAGCCAAGTGACTGATTGTCTTTAATTAGACAATCCAAAATAAGTAGATACTTCTTTCTTTGAGAAGTTCACACATCTTAAATCTATCAATATTGAGAAATAGTTCTCTAAAATGCAGTGCTTTTTTCTGGCGGAACGCACCGGAACGGAGTTCCGGCACCTTTTTTTCCTTAGACTTCTTTTGTATATTAGTATATCTATGGTGCGGATGCACAATACGACGAAGTTCCAGTACCTTTTTTTTTTTAGATCCGGTACCTTTTTATTTAGAAAAAAAACCACTGCTAAAATGTAGCATAACTTTCCATATAGGATGGATGACTTTTAGCTATTTTGAGCTATCCTTTTTAATGTATCTTTTTAGCTATCTGCTCTATTTTGAAATAGGTTTAAGGCCAGGAAAACTGCACCCCATAATTTGTTCAGACATGAACTCCGATAATTTCTACATATTGTGGAGAAAAGCCTAAGCATGCATACTAATTTAATGTGTATAAATTCTTTTAAAGATGAAAGGCAGACCTGATTATTTTGTAACAAAAATAAATCCCTGTGTATAGAAAGAACAGAAAAGCAATGCCTTCTGAATTGGTTTTGGATGCCTTTTAAACTGTTGGGAAGGTTTGAAACAGGAAGGTTTCAACAGTCACCTCTACCCACATCCCAGTTTGTTACACTTAGTAGTTGCGAGAGGGACAACATAGCATGCTGAGCTGAGGTGATAAAATTCTACTTTTGAAGTTGGGCTTTATTGAGTTACATCAAGAGCGGATTGTATACACCAAAAGGGAGTATATGTTCATGTTTAGAATGCAATTAGGATGTGTTTATCATTCCATGTGGCTGGTATTAATTATGCAACCCTTCTTGCATTTCCATAGGCAAACCTCTACAATCATGCAGTTTCCTAGGAAAGAAAGGCATTGTCTACTTGTTAGTGAAATAATTAGAACAGAATTTGGCACACCCAGTTCCCCAGGGATGGGATGGGGAGGGGAGAAAACTCATGGCTCACGCTCTGTCATAACTCCATGCCAACCAAATGCCAAAACACAGACAAATATACAAAATGTTCCGTAGGGGGGAATTTGAAACCCTTTGTTGGAATGCTGCACATTAGCTGATTAACAGCAAAGTTCTGTGAAAACAGCATCTTTGTCCAAGCTGCAGACTCTCTCTCTCTCTCTCTCTCTCTCTCTCTCTTTCTTTGAAAATGTTGTTCAGGATCTTGTAAAATGAGCCACAACCGACCATTATGAGCACGTGAAATTGACAGACATCTGGATCTCTTGCAAGAAGGAATCCAGGCCTGCATTCTCAAGGTTATCCTATTTGGGAAGAGAATGCTTCGTTTTGACCGAGTTAGATTTACCCAAGTCTGTTAACTTCTACAATCGACATGCATTAACAGAAGATTTTCAGTTCAACACATTGGGAGTGAACACACTAGATTGTGGGGAGAGACTGATTGACGCTTAGTAGTTGAGATTGAAATGGCGCCTGCTGTTAAGGGTAGAATTAGAGAGCCTAAAATTTAAATAGTCACAGTCCATATCAGAATCCTTTCTTCTCATCGTTTTTCCCCTCCAAATGGCTGCTGCTGATGACATCATCAATGTGAGATTTCTTTTTTCAAAACAACACTCACTTCACTTAAAACAAAGATAATAAGCTGATAGTTTCCAAGATATTCCTGAAATACACACTGGATATAAAATTAATAAATAAATGTCCCTATTGTCTTCTATTGTCGGTTTTCTATAGACCTGATGAGATGGTGGACTCCTGAAAATTCAGGAAGGGCAGAGTTCTTCAGCCAAACCATTTCTCTTTTACATAGGAAAATTAGGCAATTAATTAATTTTATGCACTGGGTCATTGTTTGTTATATAGCTAGAATTCCTATATGATTCCAGAAGCAAAGGAAGTGCTAAAGGTTAATTCCTTGCCACCTGACAGGAACTCAAATGATAATTTATCTCCAAATGCATATTAATCTCCCACTAATTGGGCCAGAGAAGGTGCAGTGCAATTGTTTCCTTTTATGCCTAAATACAACTATCCCTGGATTAACCACTCCTCAAGCTAGAAGAGAGGTATGTTTGTTCTGATCAGCATACACACCTGGGCATTTATTTTTAGTCATCTATATCTCTGAAATATCCTGTTTTGACATTTCACATCGTATAATATACACAAAAAACTTTAAAACAACAACCAGATAACAAGCTGAAAGGGAAATAACCATGTGTATGCAGCAATCAAACTTAGCTGACTCGAGCAATTCCTTAATTCTGGGAAAGATGGCAGGATAGGATAAAAGGCAATTACAGCAAAGTAATTCAATTACAATTACAGCAGGGATTGTTTATTTGGTTTTTCTGTTTTATTTATTACATTTTTATCTCACCTTTATTACTTCATAAGTGACTCAAGTCAGAAAACATGCCTAATACTTCTGCCTCTTCCTATTTCCCCCACAATAACAAACCTATGAGGTGAGTTGGTCTGAGAGAGAGTGACTGGCCCAGAGTCACCCAGCTTGTTTATATGCCTAAGGCAGGACTAGAAATCCTACTAATTTGATAAAAATTGTACTTAGCTTAACACACCTGGACAATAAATAAACAATAAAATAGTTTAGATATTTATTTATTTAAAACAATATAGAGGCACCCATTATATAAACAGCTTTGGGCGGCTCCCAATCAAAAGTTAAAGCATCATGCAGAACTATATTAAAATTATAGAACTATTTATTTATTTATTTATTTATTTATTTATTTATTTATTTATTTATTTAGATTTATACCCTGCCCTCTCTTCCCCGATCCAGGGGAACTCGAGGCAGCTCACAATAGTTAAAAATACAATAAAGCAACCATTAAAAACAATAATACAATATATTAAAAAATTTACAAACACAATCACACACCAACTAATAATCATTCTTCCAGCTGGGGGGGCATCATTTCCAAGCCCACAGACAGAGCCTGGTCTCAGTGGCTCTGTGGAAGGCCAAACGATTCAGAATGGTTCTGATCTCCACGGGTCGTTGGTTCCAGAGGGCTGGTGCTGCCACAGAGAAGGCCTT
>JANHGC010004282.1:31839-44638 GCA_027560395.1 Boaedon fuliginosus | reverse complement strand
CAGGTCTTGGTGGCTCTGCAGAAGGCCAACAGATTAGGGATGGTTCTTATCTCCATGGGTAGTTGGTTCCAAAGGGCTGATGCTGCAACAGAGAAGGCCTTAGATCGGGGGCCCACCAGCTGGCATTGTTTAGCTGACGGGACCCGTAACAGGCCAGCTCTGTGGGATCTAACTGGGCGCTGGGAGGCAGAAGGTGGCAGAAGGCAGTCTCTAAGGTACCCCTCTCTTAAGCCAAGAAGGGCTTTAAAACCTGTCACTAGCATCTTAAATTGCACCCGGAAGACCACTGGGAGCCAGTGCAGCTCGCGGAGGACAGGTGTTACATGGGTGCACCGAGGTATACCCTTAATCACTCACGTGATTTCATTCTGGACTAGTTGAAGTCTTCAAGTGCTCTTCAAGGGCAGCCCCATGTAGAGTGCATTACAGTAATCTAATCAAGAGGTGACAATGGCATGAGTGACTGTAAGAAGAGCCTCCTGTTTCAGGAAGGGGTGCAACCGATACAACAGGCGAACCTGTGCATAGGCCCCCTTGGCCACAACTGCCAAATTATGGTCCAATTACAGCTGTGAATCTAAGAGAACCCCAAGTTGTGCACCTGTTCTGAGAGGAGCAGTTTTTCTCCCCCAGCATCAATGTTGTACAATCCACTGGTCTATGAGGGGGCAACATCCACAGCCACTCAGTCTTGTCAGGGTTCAGCCTGTTGGTCCCCATCCAGATCCTCAGAGCCTCCAGGCACCAGGACATCACCTCAAAGGGGTCACTAGTTCAGCCCAGGGCAGAGATATATAATTGAGTATCATCAGCATACTGATGATACCCTACCCCTTGCCATCAGATGATCTCATCCAGTGGTTTCATTTATATGTTAAATAGGGAGGGGAGAGCTGAACCCTGAGGCCTACACCCTGAGGGTCCTCGAGTCAGAACTCTGCCACCCTACCCACACCGACTGGGTACGGCCCAAGAGATAGGAGGTGAACCACTGTAGAATGGTGCCTCTCACTCCCAATCCCCTAAGCCGTCCCAGAAGGATACCATGGTCAATGGTATCGAAAGCCACTGAGAGGTCAAGAAGCACCAGGACAGCGGGAACTCCCCTGTCCCGGGCCCACAAAGATCATCTGCAAGTGTGACCAATGCCGTCTCACTGCTGTGCCCAGGCCTGAACCCATACTGTAGAGGATCCAGATAATCAGCTTCCTTCAAGGTATGTAGGAGTTGAAGTGCCACCACCTTCTCAACAACCTTCCCTAAAAAGAGGATGTTGAAGACTAGACAGAAGTTGTTCAAAACAGTTGGGTCCAAAGAAGGCTTCTTGGGGAGGGGTCTCACTACCGCCTCCTTCAAGGCAGGTGGGAAGCACCCCTTGCTCAAAGAAGCATAGATAACCACCTGGAGCCAACTACACATCACCTCCTGGCCAGCTGAAACTAGCCAGCAGGGACACGGGTCCAATAAACAGGTGGTAGCACTCATTGCACCCATGACCTTGTCAACATCAATAGGGGCCAACTCTTCCCAGATAATAGGACTAAGACTTTCCCCAGTCACCTCCACAGATCCTGTCCAGCTAGAGTCCAGGTATGACCAAATCTGGGTAATTTTATCTAACAGAAACTGAGCAAACCTCTCAGCTCTACCCTGCAAGGGCTTCTCGACCTGCTCCAGTTTCAAGAGGGAGCGAGTCACCCTAAACAGAGCGGCTAGGCGACAGTCTGCAGACACAATAAGAGCGGCATAGTAAGAGCGCTTTGCTACTTTTATCGCAACTAAATAAGTTCCAATATGGACTCCTAGTAGTGTTCGGTCTGATTCAGCTTTCCCAGATCTCCAGCGGTGCTCTAGACATCTCCTCTGCCACTTCATCCCCTGGAGCTCCTCAGTAAACCAAGAAGTCTTCCAAGATCTGTGGACAGTGAGAAGTTGCAAAGGCACAACCCAATCTAAGGCTCCAGCAGTGGCACTGTTCCAAGCCACCACAGGGCCTCAGTCGAGCTGTGGGCAAGGGAATCAGGAATCTCTCCAAGCTCCCTCTGAAACCCAATTGGGTCCATTAGGCACCTGGTGTGGAACCACCTAGTCAGTCCCGCCTCCCTGCAGCATGTGGTGGTCGTCAGGAAATCCAATCTCAATAGGGAGTGATCTGATCATTGCATGGGTTCAATTCCAGATCACAGTGCCATTGCTCAGAGATGAAAACTAAGTTGAGTGTCTGTCCTCCCCTATGAGTTGAACCCTGAATTACTGTTGCTGTGGAGGCCATGAAGCCTCTTCGAGTTCCCCTTGACTGGGGAAGAGAGGCGGGTATAAATCTAATAAATAATAAATAAATGAACTCCTGGGCTGCATCCAAGGTCTTGCCAAGGGATGGCAGATTGAAGTTCCCAAGCACCATCAGCCTGAGAGACTCAACCGCCAGCCTGGCTACCCTCTCGAGCAGCGCAGGCTTGCTGCGCAGCTGGGAGGCAGGTACGTCAGCAACAAGTTCAACTGAACCCCTGAGTCCAACTTCAAGAGGAGAGACTCACACCCGACAATCTCTGGTGCAGCGCCTTCCCATGGATGGAGATCCTGATGGATAATAACAGCCACCCCACTGTCCCTGCTCTGGGTCATGGCTGATGCAACACCTGAAACCCAGCGGGGCACATTTTGGTGAGGGAGACACCCCCCTCCTGCCCCAGCCAGGTGTCAGTGATACAAGTCAGTTTGACCTCTCTTCCAGGATTAACTCCTGAACCAGAGGGAGTTTGTTAACCACCGGATAACCAACTAAACACATTAAAACATTAAAAACATAGATAATAATATAGACACAAATTTAATTTATTTTATTAAATGTATTATGGCTGCCCATTCTAGAAAACTCTAGATATCTTACAATGTCCAAAGAATAATACCACCACAAATTCTGGGCTCACCGCTTTGGTGGCATTATCAGCTCATTGACCAAAAGTCTATGGCTCTTTGATCATTAAACAAAATAATAAAAAATTGCAAAAAGGGCTTCAAAAAGTCATGTCCTAAACCAAATGAACTATAACAGGTGTGTCAAATGCAAGGGCCACAGGAAATAGAAACTGTAAGGGGCCGGCCCACGTCACTTTGGCCCAGTCTACCCAATGCGAAGAGGAAACATTGGACCAGCCTGGCATTGGCCCGGTCTGGCATTGGCCCAGTGCAAACAGAAAACATGCCACCATGAGTGTGGCATCAAACTGACCACACCCACCCAGTTGGCCAAACCCAGTGAGTGGCATCAAGCTAGCCACACCCACCCAGTTGGACACACATTCCAGTCAGCCATCCCCGCCCAGTCCCCCAAGGTCAACCACAGTCCTGACGAAGCCCTCAATGAAATTGAGCTTGACATCCCTGAACTAAGAACAATGTATACTCCCTCTCTTTTCCTGCCACTCAATGCTAAAATAATTACTAACATACCACAGTTATGAAAGAAACAATCTAATCTACAAAATTAACTGTAACCATTGCAACCTATTCTACGTGGGACAAACATCACATCAATTAAAAAAAGAATCCACAAACACTGCCTGGCAGGCAAAATGCCACAATTCCAAATCCTTAATCTCCACCCACACCAAACAGCACTAGTTTGATTAAAGCAACACAAAAATCATCTGCCATGCTACCATCCACCACACTACCATGTTCATCAAAGCCTGGCATTCCACAAGCAATTCCATCAACAAACACATTGACCTACAACCAGCCTACAAACCCCTCAGAATCCAAATCAACCGCACAGCCAACCAGAGATAGCACCGACCCTCAACCAACCCATGCAACCCCTCTCTCCATCAGCAGTTCACCTCCCAATGACCCTGACCTGATGTAAGCTCCCTATCACAAGTCCCATCACAAGACTCATTGATGACTCACACCTGACCCATCACAAGACCCTCACTCGACATACCCATACCTGAAGCCCTTATAAACAGAAGAACACTGACATCCCCTAAACTCTACTGAAGATGTTACCTAGCCTGGTAACAAAATGTTTGGAAACCGACCCAGAAGCTCAGAGAATGAACCTTATTATTCTATATTATTTCGTTATACATCAGTGCTGGTATAATGCAACAACATGTACGATGGGAGCTTTCAAATCACATCTAGCCACATATTAGAAAGCAAGCCCCACTCCCTTCTAGCTCTGATGATGTTAACTAGTTGGGTAATGAAGTGTTTGCAAGAAAAAAAAACGAAGCTCAGAGAGCACCAAGAACACTGCAATTCAATATTCTGCAAATATTCTCTTTATTGACAATACATACTGTTTGATGGTACAACATTTTTTAAATAACTGATAAAGAGGAAATTATCAAGTTCTGGAGAATGAATTGGAGCAATAAAAAAGTCAGCAGAAGTATTTGTCTTTGTATCAATCATCCCACAATACAATTTTCCTTATAAGGATTTTTACAGGCCATGACCCATTTAAATTTTGACATTTTGTATATTTTAGCTGACAAGAAACTAGAGCAAGGTATAAAATAACAAAACTACATTTTGTCTATAACAAATGGTGCTTTTATTGGAAAGAATGTACAGTTTTTTCTGCTAGCATTTATATATTAAGTATGAATGTATGTATAATTTTTTGCATTAAACTTATGACTAGCCTTTAATTATTTCCCACCACTTTACTCAGTAAATCCGGTGACATTAGGTCACAATGTTAAAAGTCTCTTCTATTATTCTTTCTGATATTTATATTTTCAGAAGCTTCCATATTTCCGTGTAGAGAATGTTAATGTAAACCCATAGGACCGAATCCAAAGTTGAGCACATGGAAAATGTCAGCATTTAATTTTGGTTGATTCTATATTTCCACATCTAATTATCATTTGATCTGGACTGTGTATAAGGCATGAAAGAGTGGTGAAGCTTTTCAGATGGTGAAGAGCCCGCAGGAACTGGATGTGGAGAAGAAAAAATATATATCCATGGTCTCTTGGAAAAACTTTGGGTGCAATCTGTAATAATGAATTTTGTGATTTTTTTTCCCCAAGTGCAGATAGTCTAGTATAACTTATGCTGACAGAGTTGTGGATATGATAATGTGGATGTGATTTTAGATTTTACTCCAGCTATACAGAAGTTGTAGTAGAAAAATTCCAGCATGTTCAGACATGAAATATTAATGTTTTCTTATCTCAGGAAATATGGATCTTTCAAGAAATAAACCCACAGAAGATGAAATACTACTTTTACTTAGAGTGGCTATAGTAACATAATCTTGACCAGCTGATTTTGCTTTCTTTCCTTTTGCTTTCCGTTCCTTTTTATAACCATATTAATGAGGGATTTCTCTGTCTGAAACATTTATGTCCTAGACTTAATCTATGTTTCCTTCTTATCAGCCTACCCCCTCTTTTTAACTTTCTTATAGCAATGTTTTTTATACTTGGCAATTTTAAAATGAGTGGACTTAAACTCTCAAAAGGTTCAGAAACATTGGTCTACAGGATCTCTCTGATACAATGACTCAATCACAGAAGTCTTCCAGTTTTTTAATCCACAATAATTCTCCCTTACCTACTTACCATCATTCCAGTTGCTAAATGTCAATTGGTATCAAGGAAAACACATTGCCAGGACAATAAATGGAAGGACTTCTAGGTTCAGTATATGAGTGTGTTAGAATGAAGTATATGCTGCCTTGATGGCCAGGTGATTTCAGGTTATTCTTTTTTACAGCAAGATCTCCAAGTAAATTTCAGAGGTTATGAACTAGAGGAACTGAAAAGTCATTTACTTCATTTCCTTATGATTGACTTCATTTACCCCAACTATTTTTACAATTGCTGTTTTTAAAAATTTGAGCCTTTAAAAAACTCATAAGATACAATTATTTTCTCAATTCACAAAATATAGAAATGGTATTAGGAGTCATTTCCCTAAAGCTGATAATAGTCATGGTAAGAAAAATCTATTGGGAATTTTATTTTGCCTATGCATGATGAACAATAGTGTCACTTCTTTAAGTATTTTAAAGTATTAAAAAGATGCAAAGTTCTTATAACTGAGCTTCTAACAATCACCCTTCAATATCTATTAATTACATATGACCAACAGCCTGAACACTCAGTAAATCAAATAAATTATGCTTATGAAGCATGCAGGCTAAAAGTTTAGCTCAAGTACAACCAGGTTATTTTCATGGATCACTCAACTAATGAAGTCAGTCATGGAACTCTCAACCAATGACCATTAGACTTCCTAGTTTAACTCTATTGGAAACTGTGTGGTTGTTTACTGTTTACCTTTTTCTAAATCTAGACTCAAGATTCAATATGTCTAACATAGAATGTGTTTTGTTAAACATATTATAATGTAGGTCGACTTTAATGGGTCATATAACCCCCAGCCATTATTGTTTGGTAACTATAATGCATAGCTTGGAATGTTTATAATGTGATCATTCAAAAGAATTGTATCTAGCCTAGTAGATCCATGCTAATGTGTAATGAAGAGAAGAGATATGCAATTCCAATTCATAAATTCAATTAGCATAGAGTTTAGTTACAAGTTTGTTAAGAGGCTTACAGAATCTGCTCCAGTCTGAGTGGGTGATTAAGGACATATTTAATTATCAAAGTCTGCCTAATCATGTGTGGATTACAAACTTTCCCTATACACAGTGATTTTTTTCTTTCATTCCCATTTTCAATTAGTCTTACTATTGATATTAACATCAAACCAAGGAAAAATGATATCAAAAGATAGTTTGCATTCATATCAAATACACCCTCAAACTTCTTTTTCCTATTTAAATAGGATTCTGTTATATTATGAGCATGATGGGGGCAGACCCATATTTAAATGAATAGATTCCTATCCTTTAAAATGCATGAATTCAACTACATTTCTTTGAATAAGTTAGTTGGTGTAATTTTTGAAGTTTACAGAATGATACAAATGGTTAAAGAGATAATTACTTTAATAAAATGTCTTGAAGAACATATTGTAGGAAGCTCCTATGTAAATATTAGAAAAGATCATATCAAAAATATTTATGCAGAACTGAAGGGCCGTTTTGGTTTAATTTCATGCATATGATATAAGTTGAAATAAAAAATTGCAAGGTTTAGAATGTGCTCTGTTTTTACTTCATTGCAAATAGACCTCCATTTGAAGATTGTATCAGGAAATATTAACTCTTGTTCAATGCTACTATATCCATATATGGATAGACTACTTGCCTTTCTGTGCAAACATGTCTTTCCTTAGATCAGCTTTTTCTTAGGTTGATATACAATGGGGGGGGGGGAGAAGTAAACTCTCATTCTCCACTTTGCAATAATCAAATAAATCAAAAGTCATCAAAGTTGAAAGAGCCTGAAAATTGTGGTAGAAAACAGATGAACTTTTCCCAGATCCTGGAGAAAAAAAAATTGTAAATTGGAAATCATCTGGCACCACAGCATTTATGTCAACATCAGTGGTGCTCTGTTTACAGATTCTAATCCATTTTGTCAAGCATCAAACAAGAGATACTATATAAATGGAGATTCCATGATGAAAATTCCATGCACATGAGATTCCACCAGTACATTAAGGTAACCTTTCTTTACTTCACTGTAAGTGAAGAGGGAAAGAAATACTGACATTTGTCCTAAATGCCTGCTTTTCTAGATTTGATTATGCAATTATGGTTAGAATTCTGCTTCATAACACATTAAGCAAATGTACGTTTTGCTGGAAACCATGGAGCTTAGAAGTGGTTTAGAAGAGAGTAAACAGACTAAGGTTCTCACAAGGAATGGGTATTTCTAAGTAACAGAGAGGAACCACATTCTGATGGAAACTCACTCCTCCAACATTCTTCATTACAAAGCCACATCAAATTAGGGCCAAAACACTAACAAATTTACAAAGTGATCTCCATTGAGAAACTTGAAACTCTTCGTTGTTTTGCAGCGTGCTGCTTCAAAGAAACAAACAGACATGACAAAAAGTCTCTTCCAAGCTGTACATCTGTTTATCTCAATTTGTATACCACCTTTTGATGATTAATCACACATAAACTAGCTGATGGGATATCTGTATGTTAATAAATGTACAAGAAACAACAATAAAATGAACAGTGTGTGTGTTTGCATGTGTGTTGTATGTGTGTATGGATGTCTTCATTTGTGTGTGTCAATTGTACACACACATACACATACACCACATAGAAAACAGAACATATTCAATGGGCCTGAATAAGAACCTAAGGAGAAAATATTTTTAAAAGTCCATTTGAACTTCCTTAGGAACTATTCCCTGCATTATGAGCACCACAGTTATTATTTTTCTTTCTCTTTTTCTCATTTTCTCACCCACTTCTGTGATTCTTTGCTAGTCTTTGGCTAATTCAAATACAGTATCTAGTACGTTTTAGCTATCAAGTCTCTTGATATGTCCTAATGTTCTTTGCAGTAAGCCTCTTCATGTACCCTGAGCTTAGAAGCAAACTACATGTTACACTCACTATGCAGTATTACCGGTACATGATATCTAAAATCTTGAACTTGATCAAGGGAAACCCAAATTTAAATCTGTTCTCAGCTGCAAAAGCTCACTGCAGTGATTTTGGATCAATCATGCTTATAGTACTTACAAATTTGTGTGAAATCCACATGTATGTCACCTTAACTTCTCAAAAAAGAAAGCTTATTAAAACTTTTGTTTAGTTTCTTATTTATGATCAAAGGCCAAAATTGCTATATGGTAAAAATAAATATAGCATTAAATATTGTTAGATAAAAATAGACTAGTTGGTAATTAATACAACAGTCTTAGCCTTGGGTCAGCCATACTTCTATTGTTTCAGCCTGATTAGTAAATCATGAAAAAGGCAGCTGTAAAACATTGTCATCCTGGAGTACCTAGGCCTTCTTTGCAGCTGTGGAATGGCTTTTCATCTAAAGTCCATATATTGTAAGAAAAAAAATCTGGGTCTTAGATCTATGTGATCTGCTCTGATAGTATAATTTGATCTTTGATTATGATGAAAAAGTTTCCTCCTCGTGATGCACTGTATTTATATGTTATTGCTATTTGGTGCTTGTTCTTTCTTTTTCATTCTTATGCTGTTATTTAATCTTGATGCATAACTTGTTTAGAGTTGCTTCAAGGAATAAATGTTTAAAAAAATAAAGTTCAGTAAACTGGAACTAACAATTTTGACATTACAGCCAGCTTCTCCTTGCAACAGTTTTCAGTGGGCAGTACCCATCAGCCTTCTTGGATATTCCATATTCTTTGATATTCTTGGACATTAGCAGGAAATAAATATTTTCTTCACAGGCTGATCCAGTTGGACAGCTAATGGGGCTGTATTATACCAGAAAGGCCAATGGAACAATGCAACATATGGAACTGAGAGCATTGGTCCTTTCAAACTAGAAAAGAGTTGATCTTATATTATATTATCGATCTATAAAAGAGATGTGTTTGTTTGTATGTGTTTTATACAAACTTGCATTTCTCCAGTCTAACTCAAACTTGACAGATAGATAGCTAAGCATAGTAAGACCAGCACTGCTGGAGTTAGCAAAGCATAGGAGGCGTTTTTCCCCTAATTTTTGGGGTGCAAAGAGGACAGTGTTCATTAACAAGCAGCAATTCTCTACAGCGCATGTGCAGATTTTAAACTGAGCCGCCATACTTTCCAGCCACGCCAGCATTGCCTGAATGAATGCTGCACAGCTTCCCCCAGTGTGCATGCATTCAACGACCACATCTTCCCGCAGCTGTGCTCGCCCGTCTTGCACCGGCCTAGCAACACTGCCATTCTACCTTTACCATTTCGCAGGCTGTCCACCTTTCTGCCTGGCACAAAAGCAAGGGGAAAGGCTGCCTACTTCTATGCAGTGCAGAGCCGCTGTTTGACAAACGGCCAGCCACCATAGGACCAGGAAGCCTTTCCCCTTGCTTTCTGGGCAAAGGGAGCATCACTCCCACTGCCTCTGTAATTGTTGCCGGTTCCTGACCATTGCCCACCTTTCTGCATGGCATGGCATTGGTTGGGAGACCAAAACAATGTTTGACACAGTGTGGGTGGGGTTCCCTTTGCCCCGTGACCAAGCCCAAAGGCTGCCTGCTCCTACAACCCATAACTGACCAGCTGCCTGCTCTTACAAGGCAGGAAAAGGAAGGGAAAGGAGGAAGGAAAGGAAGGGAGGAACACAGAAAGAAAGGGGAAAGGGAAGGAAATGAGTAAGGGAAGGGAAGGAAGAACAGGAAGGGAAATGGGAAAGGAAAGGAGGAAGGGAAGGCAATGGAAGGGAAAGGGAAAGGAAAAGAAAGGAAGGGAAAAAGGGAAAAGGGAAAAGAAGGAAAGGAGGAAGGAAAGGAAAGGAGGAAAATGAAAGGAAAGGAAAGGAGGAAAGAAAGGAAGGGAAGGGAAGGAGGAAGTAAATGAAAGAGGAAGAGGAAGGAAGGGAAGGGAAGGAGGAACAGGGAACGAAAGGAGGGGAGGGGAATAGAAGGAAAGGGGGAAGAAAAAGAAAGGAAGGAAAAAGAAAGGAGGAAGGAAAGGAAAGGACAAACATGGAAGGAAAGGAAAGCAGGAAATCAAGGAAAGGAAAGAAGGATGGGAAAGTAAATGAAGGGAACAGTGTGACACATCCTGCCCTTCCCAAAGAGGAGGGGAAGATGAAGAGAAGGAAGAGGAGGAGGAAACAACATGATGAAGAACAGGGGAGGAGATGGAAGGATATGAACAGGAGGAGAAAAGGAGGAAGAAGAGGGGGAGGGACTAGGCCTTCCGGCAAGAAGAGAATGAAGAGGAGGAGGAGGAGGGAAGAAGAGGAGGAAGAAGAGCAGCAGTGGGAGGAGGGAACACAGCCAGGAAAAATATATTTCTTGTAAAAAAAAATAAACCCCGAGCAAGGCCAGGTAATCAGCTAGTGTATAATAAATAAAGCCAAACGAAGTGGGGGGTTTTTTGGAAAAAGATACCTCACAGATTTATCAAGGATAAAATATATTTCTTTGTCATCCAAAATGATCCCTGAGTTAAACGTTCAGCTGGATGGTAGGGGGACGTTTAGAGGCAAGAAACCTTTTGGTCTGAAGAGGCCATGTGTCTCACTGGGAACTTACCAAGGATTTTGAGACAAGGGTGGACTCTTCTCAGACTTAAAGAATGGCAGCAAGCACAAGGGACATTCTGGAGATACAATACAGTTTCCCAACATTATTTGCAATTCTATCCCCATCTTCTGGTCGACCAGGCTGCAGCTTCTGGTCAACCCTGTCCTAGGCTTGATAACTAAACCTGATTAGTAGTTGCATGAGAGGCTTCCAAGAAATATCAGGGTTGTAGGTGGACAAACATCATGAGAACTGAAAAGCATTTTGGCTGAAGGCAGTGCAAACCACTTCCTGATGTCCATAAATCCTCATGGGTATGTCCATGAAGTCAGCAGGAATCAAGCTTCACTTGAAGAGGACTTGACTCTTAAATTTAATTAATATGAAAGAACAAGGTTCATATTTGCTTTTAAACATTAATATCCATATGTAATTCCTACCATAAACTCTTCAAACTCAAACCTTTGGAAGCGTAAAATCGTGAATGTCCTAGAAGGCCTACTTGCTTCACAACTTTATTTTTACTGCTAGAGATGGAGAGAACTGTGGTTGTGTAACAACATAGCCTGCTTGGTTTGATTTTTGATAGATGAAACTTTATATTTACTGCTCTACCTCTTGGGTCATCGCTATTGTTTTGTTTTCCTGGAAAAGACATGAAGTGGGACTAGGGGGGTCATATAACTGAACATATCATACCTAGGATATGTGGAAAGCATTTCACAGGATTGCTCAGGAAGGCAGAGTTTTTGGATTCGGGGGTAAGATCTTCCCATCGTCTTCTTCAGAATATTTATCCACCCCCCCCCAGTGTATAAAATGAATCGCTATATATATAAAATGTAGGGCTTCTGAATAAATTATGACCCAAACATCCACCTGAGGAAAAAAAAAAGGAAGGAAATAATCCCTTTTCAGAGTTCCTATTTATAAACCATCCACTAAAAAAAAAAAAAGTTCTCTTTATAGCCCTGAGTCTTAAAAGTCTGAAATTTCAATAAAACGTGCTGGCGGGCGGAGGGAAAAAGCTTTCACTCAATCCCAAAACAACAATAGGATTATAAATCATTGAATCAGGTGCTGCTTCTTGATTGCTGCTTTGTTTTTTTTCACACAGTTTGAACTGTCTGCAGAACAAAATGTTGTTTATAAAATATGAGTACAATATTTTAAGCCTAGAGAGAGAATCATTTCTCATCTCCCATCTCTGGTCTGAGAAAGACACATGAAATCTTCCTGACCGATTAACATGAATGCTTTTGTCCATCATGATTGACCCCAAAGTTATTGGTATTAAATGGCATACAATCTGTGGGGTTTGCATTCTTAATGGCAAATGTTGTCAAATTGTACAATAAGTGATTTTTTTTTTTTGTAAAAAAAAAGAGAGAGAGGAAAAGCAATAACCATGTTATTCACATTTTGCATGCTTATTGCTCCTATATTTTCTGAAATTTGTATTTAATACGGGCTTTAAATCAGACTTCTAGAAGCAGCATGTGGATGTAAACAATTGCTATAATTAAGAGTGTGCAACTGTAGTTAAATGCTCCCGTTCACATTTACAGTCCTACATGTTGTTTAAAGGCATTTTTGAAGTTTGTGCCTTTTTTTTTATTAAAAAGTTTTACAACAAAAAGACAAAAAAATAACCCACAATTTCCCCCCCTTTCCCCCTCCC
>JANHGC010004282.1:0-13293 GCA_027560395.1 Boaedon fuliginosus | reverse complement strand
TTCTGTACCAGTTGAAGTCTCCGGGTGCTCTTCAAGGGTAGCCCCATGTAGAGCGCGTTGCAGTAGTCTAAACGAGAATGATGAAATATTAATAATATTGTTAAGCTAGAAGGGAAGTTGTTGCCCAAGACAACCCTGGGCAAACAAAAAATGCTTCTTTTACTTTTTTGTTTTTGAAAACAATAAAATTTATTTTAAAAAAAATAGATTTAGGAAGCTAAAAATTACCCTTGCATAAGACCATGGGAAACAATCTTAGTAATGCTGCCTAGAAAACTACATAAACATCTCTATAAAGCTTAGCTCAAAAGAAACCTTAACTTTCTCCTGTCATCAACTTTCCCATTGCCTATTATATCTCACGTTGTAGCAAGATCTACTGTGTTTCCCTGAAAATAAAACCGTCTTATATTAATTTTGTCCAAAAGAGGCTTACTTGCCGGTTAGGTCTTATTTCACATTTTGGTACTAACTGGGGCTTATTTTGTGGATAGGGCTTATATTATGAGCACCCTTATTTTCCAGTTGGGTCTTATTTTCAGCTAGGAAATTCTGGTCGAACACATTGTTTGCCCAACCCAAAAAATAATGAAGAAAGAAGTTGAAAACTACCAGTCAATTCCATAATTTTTTCTCGTTCCCTTTCATACAGCTTCAGTGACTTTGAGTCAAGAGAACCCAGGATTCTCCCCAGATTACAACTGTGCATTTAGCTATAGCAAGTTTTAAATATTTCTCCTTTTTCACACTTTTCAGCTGTTCAAATGATTCTCTAATACATTGAGCAGTGTACACACTCCTTTCTGTTGTTTCATTCAAGTATGCCATTTTTAAGCCATCATTGTATTTCTCCTTCAGTTGGTTTTTATCCTCTCTCTCAACCAACCAACCAGTTTTTACTGAGATACTTTGGGGTTTCTCATTTAGCTTTTCTTAATAGTCTTTTCTTCTTGCATCTATTGAGGTGAATGCGACTGTTAAATTTACTATCAAAAACATTCATGGGAATAATTCTACTACTATGCCACATTTCTACTCCGAATTGTCCTGGACCTAGCTGGTCCTTCTATGTTGTCTTTAGCTTTGTGCTATCAGGTTTTAGATAAAGTTTGTTAAAATTATTAGCAATGGCTACACTTTCAAAATAATTTGCTACCTTTGGCTTCTCCTCCTGAGAAAGTTGGGAAATCAGCAGATCATTAAATCTTAATGCTAAGAATTATATCCTAAGCATTGCAATTTGCATCATTTACACAAACAGCATGTTCTTTCTTTCAAAGATGGAGATAGAAATAGATCGTTTATGCTTATCTGTTCTTTACAAATAGGCCGTGAAATGTTCAAAGCATAAAAAAAGGAAAAATGACTTTGCCTGTAGCTGTTTAGAATGAGTCCAACTGCCACGAAACCTGAAACTCTCTAGAGTACCTTACATGTGCAAGCTACTATCTTATTAGCTATTTCATGGTGAAATTAAAAAACTTGCCTTTCAGGAACATTGATGTATTAAAGGCAGGTCATTTGAATAATCTGTAAGCTCCACTTAGCAGACTATGCAGGAAGGTCCCCAAAAGGAGCCTAAATTGCTTCCTATATTTGGAATGCAGTGAGGTGACTCCGATTAACTTCTAAAGAAAAAAGGAATGCCTTTAAGCAGGATCTGAACCCAGCAGCATCTGCTGGTGGAATAATTAAAAAAAAAACAGGATGTGGATTCTGGCATCTTTCTGTCCCTTTCTAGAGCATAAAATAGGTGAGCTTTGTTTAAGGATGGTGGACAGCTTTAGCTTTTCTTTCCCTTTGTTGCTTTTCCCACTGGGACTTTAAGACAACCAGAGGAGCACTGGACCAATTACAAAGGGAAAGCACTGATAGCATCTGAGTGGAGGAAGTTGCAGCCAAGGGAACCAAACAACTTTCAGGATAAAGTGCAATTTAGCAAGTGACTGGTTGGAAGACCAGGCATGGAGTCTAGCAAAGGGAAAACAGAGCTCAGCAGCTTCTCTACTCCAGTATATAGTATATGTTAAGTATTAAGTTAAGGAATAAGTAAATTTGTTAAGCTTTGGGTATAATAAAAGCCTCCAGAGAAACATAGGCAAGTAACAATAGTATTTTTGTTAGTGGTCAATGCCATTAGCCAAAAGAACCTTTCACAGGCTTTGATCAGAGTGCTCACACTGCCATCTTGGCCATTCCTCCCATAGATAACATGGCTGGATTTCAGGGCTGAAGTCTACAATTCACAAGTAAGAAAGTATAAATGCCATTCAAGAGCAACTTATAATTAGAATAATGCTAAACACATGAAGATAATATGATAAGACATGATCCATCACAAGGTCATTAAAAAATAAAACATCTGCTCGTTCATTGTATGAGGTCACTGTGCAGCTTTTACTCGCACTTCATACACCATATATGAATATAGGATATAATATAATAGCCCTGTAAAATAGCCCTGTAATTAACAAGAATTAACTAGGTTAATGGGAATTATGTGTTTGGAACCACTATAAAGATGTCATCTGACCTAATCAATTATAATGTAGTGAAACTTATCAATTTCTCCCACAAAAGTCCACTCTTGCCTAAGGTTAAATGAAATCTACCGGTTCGTCTTGACATTTCCACCTGAAACCAGTCCAAATTTTCATTCCATGTTTTTCAAACTTACCAACTTCAAAATTTGTGAGCTTCAACTCAGAATTTTCCAGTAAACTTGGGGATTGAAATCCACACAAAGTTGTCTTAAGCTGAAGTCTTAAAGTTGTCAAGTTTGAAAAAGAAGAAACTCAATACACATCACTTGGTTTAATCAACCCCTTCTCTGAGGTCAGCACATAGACATGCTGTTGCCCATCAAATGTAACCCTAAATCAGCACATACACACTTCTACACAAGTACAAGCTCCCCTATAAAACAATCCAAGTCTACCCTATTGCAAACAGTAATCATTGTAGCAGACAGCAGATTCTTTGTCTGCTTGGCCAGTGGGAAAGAGGTGATCCTGATTATGTCATGAAAACTTACTAATATTGAATAGATATAAGGGTTCATTAGCTATAAGTCATTTTAAGAGGCCCAAGATTCTGTATTCCTAAAATGGTAGCATCTATGATTCCATACCAAAAGCACAGATAAGGAAATATAAATTATCCAGTGACTGACTGGGTTAAACTTGTAGGAAAAGCCAAAGTGCTTCATTCCAGGAAGCATGACGCACAGGAAGAACTGGTCACATTTCCTGGAATGACTTGGGAGAGCACTGTATTGTCATATTTGCAATATATACAGGTTGCCCTTCTTTGTTCTTCTTAGAAACATCCGTTTGGGTGTCATTCTTCAAGTTTTTCCTATTCCTTAACAGATGCGGTTGTCCTGAAGCAACATAATTACTTCTGGATCCTCATCAAACGTATACATAATATATGTTATTAATTCTGTGCTTATTTAGAAATAACTCCAAGGAACTTACTCTGAAGTAAGTATGTACAGGATTTCAAGCCAAATCATTTTGAATCGCTGTCATTTCGTAGAGAGGTCCTCCCCACATCCATTAGGCCCATGCAAACACATTCTTGTAATATTAGAATTCCTAGGTTTGTCGTTTAGCTTTCAGCTTGTGCTTTGCTCCAAAATTGCTTGATTTTTTTTTTCACATTACAGTGTTGTTGAAAGATTTGTGGAGCAGGATCATGTTATTCAAAGCCTGTTTGGACAAAACTTTTTTTATTACTCTACTTCCGTATTGTTAAGAACCAGGTAATTTTCTTTTTTTAAAAAATAATAATGCTTGATCTATGTAAGATTCAGTGCCTTTGGTAGGCTTGCATGGTCTTGTCATTTCATTTCATGCTGGATGAGAGAAACTACTTCATATGCTACATTATTGATTTGTGGTTTTCCTTAACAGCTATACTTAAATTCTGCCACCCCCCCTTATTGGCATATTTGATTCTGTATCACTAGAACAATTATTTCCATTTCAATTTTAGAGGCTTAGAGAGCTGAAGTTGTAAGTGCCTGCAGTGAATTTATAATCTCCTAACTCACTTTATCATTGATGTCACTGCTGTTAAACAATACATTTTAAAAAAAAAACTTACGAGAGCTCAATAGATGAGTAATAGATCTTAATTGCTACTTATTTGGACAAGCAAACCATAAATGTCCACTAATCAAGTGAATCCAGAAGTATCCTCAATATATGCATATAACTCCAGCTTGCCAGGATATGGATAGCAGGGTCAGAGAGGCTAACATATATAGAATAGTGTCAGAATTTGGGATTAAGTTGCGCTTTAGTGGCACTTGTTATTGACCAAAATATGCCCAAATTCACTTGTACCATCCTTGATGTTAACAACTGTGCATGGCACAGAAAAAAGAAATGAAAAACAAAGGAATATTATTATTCCTATTATTATTTATTTAATTTATAAGCTGCCCATCTCTCGCAGGAATCAGGGTGGCTCACAATCATAAAAAAATACAATAAAATTGATATAATAAAACAATAAATATTTCAAACATTTCAAACATTAAAACTTAAAAGGCTAAAAAACATATAACATACACTCAGTCATACAATTCATATATCTGTACAGGGGGAATTAGTAGGCCCAGGCTGCTGGCACAGCCATATCTTAATGGCCCGGCAGAAGGCTAATAGGGTAGGGATGGTCTGGATACCCAAGGGGATCTAGTTCCAGAGGGTCTGTGCCACCACAGAGAAGGCTTTCCCTTGTGGCCCCGGCAGATGGCATTGCTTGGCTGATGGGACCCGAAGGAGGCCAACTCTGTGGGATCTAACAGGGCGCTGGGAGGCATATGATGGAAAGAAATGGTCTCGAAGGTACTCTAGTCCTAAGCCATGTAGGGCTTTAAAAGTCATAACCAACATCCTGAATTGGACTCAGAGAGCTATTGGAAGCCAGTGCAACTTGTGGAGGAGAGGTGTTACATGGATGTATCGACGTACACCCTTGATCACATGCACAGCTGGATTTTGGACCAATTGAAGCTTCTGAATGTTTTTCAAGGGGAGCCCCAAGTAGAGCGCATTGCTGTAATCTAGCCTCAAAGTCATGAGGGCATGAGTGACTGTGAGGAGAGATTCCTGGTCCAGGAATGGGCACAACTGGTGCACCAGGCATATCTATGCAAAAGTTCCCCTGGCCACAGCTGCCAAATGATGTTCCAATTTCAGCTGTGGATCCAGGAGAATTCCCAAGTTGCATACCTGTTCTGAGGGGGTCAAACTCTCCCCACCCAGAACTAAAAATGGAAACTCAAGTGGATCACATGGAGGCAATACCTAAAGCCATTCAGTCAGGATTGAGTTTGAGCCTGTTGGTCCCCATCCAGATCCTCATCGCCTCCAGGCACCAGGACATTGCCTCAGTGGCATCGCGGGTGCAGCTAGGGTCAGAGATATATAGTTAAGTATCATCATGATACCCCACCCCATCCCATCGGATGACTCACCCAGCAGTTTCATGTAAATGTTAAATAGGAGAGGTGAGAGGACTGAGCCCTGAGGCACCCCACAAAGTAGGGGCTTCAGGCCAGACCTCTGCCCTCCTACCCACACTGACTGAGAGTGGTCCGACAGATAGGGCTGAATCACCATAACACGGTGCCTGCCACTGCCAATCCCTCAAGCTGCTCCAGCAGGATACTGTGGTTGATGGTATCAAAAGCAGCTGAGAGGCCAAGAAGCACCAGGACAGAGGAGCAACTTCTGTCCTGCCCCCCCCCCCCCCGAGATCATCTACCAGCACGACCAATGCAGTCTTGTTGCTGTATCTGGGCCTGAATCCTGATTGCTGAGCGCCTAGATAATCGGTTTCCTTCAAGGTCTATAGGAGCTGAAGCACCACTAGTTTCTCAACAACCTTCCCTAAAAAGGCGAGGTTGGAGACAGGATGAAAGCTTTTTAAATCAGCTGGTTCCAGGGAAGGCTTCTTGAGGAGGGGCCTCACCACCACCTCCTTCAAGGCTGGTGGGAAGAATCCCTCCTTCAAAGAAGCGTTGATTACTGCCTGGAGCTAGCTGCGTGTCACCACCCGACTAGTAGAAACCATACAGGGGGGGCATCAGTCCAATAAACAGATGGAGGTACTCATCGCTCCCATGACCTTGTCCAGGGGCCCCAGGATCAAACTCATCCCAAATAACAGGACTAAGACTTGCCCCAGTCACTTCTGTAGATTCTGCACAAATGGAGTCCAGGTCTATCTGAATCTGAGCTATTTTATCCGACAGGTACTGAGCAAATTCTTCTGCTCTACCTGTAAAGTTTCCTTGACCCCTCCCATCTTTAGAAGGAAGTGAGTCACCCTAAGCAGGGTGGCCAATGACACCTATAAAAATGACAATATCAAAAACACCTCTACATGTGCTCATTGACTACACAGAAGCCTTCGATGGTGTTGACCATGACAAGTTCTGAAACTGCCTTAAAGAACTGGAAATATCACCACACCACATCCAGCTCATTAGTCATTGTATTTGCAATGGCAGCTACTGTAAGAATGGAATATGGAGACACAAAATGGTTCAGAATTGAAAAGGGCACTTGACAAGGTTGTATCCTGTCACTTATAGTATTCAACAAGTACACAAAAATAGTCATAAGAAATGCACATTTGGAGGAATCTACCATTACGGTTAAAATCAATGGTAGGAATATCAACAGCCTCCAATATGCAGATATACAACATTACTCACAGAAAACAAGAAGGCTCTGGAGTAGCTAATCCTGAGAAGCAAACTTGGACTGCACTTTAACATCAAGAAAACAAAGATAATGACAGCTGCCGAGAACACATAGGTTAGAGGACAGATCGACAATGAGACCATCAAAACAGTAAAGGAATTCATCTTTCTGGGCTCTAAAATCAACCAAAATGGTGACTGTGAGATCAGAAGGTGTATATCACTTGGAAGAACTGAACGAATAACACCTGGAAGAGTAAAGATTTCAGAAACATATGATGAAAGAGTTTGGTGATAGGCACAAGTGCTGAGGTTGTCCAGCCTCATGTGCTAGATGAAATCCCTGAATGATTTCCAATGCTTCTTCCCATATTTCTTTCCACTGGGCTAAATTGCCATTATGAATTAAGTTTTCAGTTGACTTGTTGGCTTTTTCCAGCTTGCCTATTTGTTTATTTATTTATCTATCTCCTTCTCTTCCATTCTTTCTCAGCTTCTCTGTAAATTCCTTTAAAAGTAGCCAACTGGAAATTTATGGGGAAAACTATAAATAGGACATCATATTCTGCAAAAGTTGGCATTAGAGGCACACTTCCTTAATATTAGAGCTAGTACCCAGTGATCAAGACTAGATACTCCTCAGGCATTTGAAAATCATGAAAATAATCTGTAACCTTTATCCAAGATAATAGCTATCCTTCTTTTGAAGATAATAAATTCTGTCTTTTTAATATATTCTAAATGAAGGAGTATTACTAGAAATACAACTTTTTGTATATCAAGAATAATTGTATATATTTTTCCTATTCCTTCTCTACTTCTGGTGAAACAAAAACCCCCAGAGGTTATAAACTTGCCTTATCAGGTCTATGTCAGCATAACAGATTTGAGTGGTCTTTTTATAAATATTAACTGTTGCTTCATAAGAATATTCTATAGAAACATATTCAGAAAGAGACAGATGATTACACTTTTACTTCATTTACTTTTACTACATTTTAACGAGACAGAAATCAATTTTCCCTAACTGTCAGAAATAGTTAAATTGATTTTGTTTTACTTTCCCACCGAAATGAAATCAATACCTTTCTTTAAAGTTGTACACATATAGTTATTTCTCTGGATCCAAAATAGGACATGGAGTACGTCCTGATGGTTTGGAACTACAACTTGCCAAAGTCCTTGCTGTATCCTATGCTGGTTGATGGGTATGGAAGTGTTAAACCAATCGTATATTTTTTGCTATAGAAAATTGGGGTGGGTGAGTACTGTTTATTATTACCGTATTATTGCTTTTTTTATAGCAGCCGTCATCCAGGCACTGTACTGGAACCTTATTAATTGTGCCAAATGAAATGGAGGACATCACTTTTATTTTTTTAAATAATCTTCTATACTAATTTTGCTTTTCAATATATATGTTAAATTATACTTCAAGAATCTTATTTCAGTTTTTTAGATCAATAGTTATAAGGATTTCTATGTGGTATAAAACCCCATTTATCAGATATAATGTTGAGGAATCCTGTATAGCTTATGAATAATGCCACCTTTGCAATATACTAGCTAAACTCAAGGGTTTAATTTCTATATTGCATTGGATAAAGTATTATCCTTTTTATTGATCAATTAGCTGATTAAAGATACTGACCAAACATTCAATCTATCCTGATGGAATGCATAGTATTTCATTTAATTAGCATGGTCCCTCCATTTGGGGAGAAAGGCAGTTAACAAAACCTTTTTCACATCTATTTCTGCATGAAAAATATACTAGTTTTTTCTAGAGATACTATATAGTTGAAGTAGTTACTCCTGGTGAAAGGAATTTTGATTTCTGCTGCACTTCTTGTGGGCCAAGGATTAATCTACGTAACATATTTCCACTTCTTTTACCTGGAAATAGTTTAGTATGTATTTGAAATGGAAGTAATTCTTTTCAACCAACTAGGAACCACTGAGATAGTCAAGGCCTCCAGGAGTCCTTGTTTTTCAGATCCTAATGTGCCACTCCTTCCTGCTTTGACATGTTTTTTCTGCAGTGTGTTAAAATCTCAATGGCTTAATCATGTAAATTTTTATAGATAAGGAAAATAGAAGCCATAGAAAATCCGTTGCAATGAATAGAAGTTGATGCTTTAAAAAAATGAGCTTGTTGCCTTAGTCAGTAGATAAACTGCTACCCAAATCTCATGTGTCCTAAATTTCTATAACACAAACCAGGTTGCCTAGTAAAATAGGGTTTAACCCAGTGCCCCTCATTTCTTAATGGCCCCTTAGGGAACAACAAATTGAAGCTACATAATTTTGAGCAAGGGAGTTCTATGGCATTGCAAACATGTTGGAAAATACACTTGGGCCTGAAAAGACTCGATGGAACTGAATGGGACAATTGGCTGCTATTTTGCCAAATTACATTTTTGTTACTTACCTGGCTTTCAGATTGAAGTAACCAAGTGGATTTTTTTAAAAGATGCATGCTTTTTAAAAATATGCATGCTTTTTAAAAATAAATGCAGAAAACAGATTTCTGAGGAATATAATCATTTTATTTGCTGAATTAAGTTTATATATATTCAGCCTTGAAGTGGTAGTAGGATTTAAACTTTTATACACTTGTGTAGGGGTAGGAACTGCTGTTTTACTTGCTTCCACTTCTTCATTGGCAAGTCAAAATCTTATTCTCTCTCAGCATTGTGTACCGTAAGCTTTGGCTTTGTGCTCTTTGAACTATGTCAAAACAAATGTTTCATAATACAATACCTTTTAAAAATAAGAAGTTTTTTTTTGTTTACTTTAATATGCTGTTAAGAAGGAACAAGAGCTGACCTTCTAGCCACAAGGAAGTAGTTGTTCTTCCTGTAATCTTAATACAATAAAAGGAACGATGTGTGACATGCAGTAGATGCAAATCATTATAATTTCAAACAATAATAAACTACCTCAAACAATAAACTACCTCTAGGTTTTCAGGTTTCCTATTAAATTTGTCACTAGGGGCAACTTAGTTTGTTTCTAGCTGTAGCACTGGGGAATCTAGTATCTTAGATCTTAGCAATTGGGAATGTCTCGATGATTATATCCTGGTACGTACTTAAGGTTAAAGTCCGAAAATCTGTTTTCTATTCATATTTAGCTAGAAACACCCAAACAGAGGTGGACCACCCACAGACTGACACTTGAGAGACTGCAAAGTGTTGAATTTGCTGAAAGTCAGCTATGGAAATCAAGTTGTCAACAATCTGTTCAAAACTAAAAATACACATGGTATATATGTACATAAATACATGGCACATTGATGCTAAAAAAAAAAGTAACTGGTGACCAAGACAGGGATATATGGTCAGATACAGTGCCACTTAGTTCTCTGTATCCTTTTCTTTGTCCTACTTCAAAACTTCCTCTCAGAGCAGCGTACACTATTGTTCCATTAGGGAGGTTTCAAACTCCTAAATAAGAGGCAAAAACTGGATTTGAAGAATATTTGCAATGCACATACAGTACTGTGCAAAAATGTTAGGCAGTTGGGCAAAAATGCTGTAAATTAAGAATACTTTCAGAAATAGAAGTGTTAATTCATTTTATCGGTTAATAAAATGGAAAGTAAATGAACAGAAGAGAAATCACATCAAATCAGTATTTGGTGTGACCACCCTTTGCAGTGTTTTTGAAGTAACTTGGCAAGGTTCCTTCAAGATTGTTCCAAACATCTTGGAGAATTAACCACAGATTTTCTGTGGATGTAAAGGTAAAGGTAAAGGTTCCCCTCGCACATACGTGCTAGTCGATTCCTGACTCTAGGGCCAGTGTTCATTTCCGTTTCAAAGCCAAAGAGCCAGTGCTGTCCAAAGACGTCTCCGTGGTCATGTGGCCGGCATGACTATACACCGAAGGCTCACGGAACACTGTTACCTTCCCACCAAAGGTGGTCCCTATTTTTCTACTTACATTTTTACATGCTTTCTAACTACTAGGTTAGCAGAAGCTGGGACAAGTAACGGGAGCTCACTCTGTTATGCGGCACTAGGGATTCAAACTGCCAAACTGCCAACCTTTCTGATCAACAAGTTCAGAGTCTTACCCACTAAGCCACTATGTCTGTGGATGTAGGTTGCCTCAAATCCTTCTGTCTCTCCATGTAATCCCAAACAGTCTTGATGATGTTGATCTGTGGGGGAAAATTGTATTTTCAGCCAATATTTTCTTGCTTCTTCGCATGTCCATCACATATGATAATATGATCCCAGTTCTTGGTGACACTTCCAACATTTAGTATGCTGAAGATAGTTCTTAATGACATTGACTGTATGTTTGGGGTTATTGTACTGCTGCAGAATAAATTTGGGGACAATCACACACTTTCCTGATGGTATGACATGATCAGGGATGGGTTCCTAACCGGTTCGCATAATAACAGGGTTGCGCTGAACCAGAAAGAATATCATTATTCACTTCGTTCACCTGTCCCGTTGCAGAAGAAGCGCCAGCTGAGCAAGTACGCTCTGACGCGACATGTTGGAGTCCGCGATCTTGCAGCCAGTTAAAATACGCCACCTGTGAGGCAATGGGGGAGGAGGATTCAATGGCTCGTGGCCTGGCGGCCAGTTTTAACTGGCTGCGAGATCACGGACTCCAATGTGCTGCATCAGAGCGTAGTTGCTCAGCCGGCACTTCTGCAACAGGACAGGTGATCGAAGTGAATAATTATATTCTTTCCGGTTCAGCGCAACCCTGTTATTATGCAAACCGGTTTAGAAACCCATCCCTGATGAGAAGCAAAACATCTTCAAGGAAAAAAACCCCAAAGAAAGTCCAGTTGCCTTTTGAAGAGCATCTTTGGGACAACCATGACCTGGATGACTGAGAATCCCCACAGACACTGAACAGATCAGAGGCTTTGTTTTTCCCTTCCTGGAATCTTCTCCCTCTTCCCCTTCTTGCAGAAATCTACTTACTTGTAAAAAAACCCCAAAACCAGTTTTACTGTTTGCACAATGTCATATTGCTACGATCCCTTTAAATGATTCATTCCGAATAATTCCCCTTTGTCCTGCAAGGAGATTGAATGTGAGCCAGCAGAGGTTGTCCCTGTCTCTCATGCAGAGCGGATTTAGCAATTTTAAGGGTATGGTACATAAATAAACCAACTCTTTCTCTTCTTTCTGAAAATGCCCCAAGGCCACAGTTGGAGAAGTAGCATGGGATGAATTTCATTTCTCCTTCAGACCCAGGCTGTCTGCTTTTCTCTTTTCTGTGGCTCTTCGTGGTTCCTGCAAGCCTTGATCCTTCCTCAGTTAATGCACTGGGTGCTTTCATCACAGGAGAAAACGCACCAGTTTTTCTTTCTTCTGATCAAGCATTGCCAACCAAAAGTCCTTATTCTATTGGAGCCTGAGCTGCCTCTCTTCCCTGTTAGCTGCAGGAGGTGGAACCCCAGCTTCTCAGCAGGTTGTTAGGAGAAAGGCCTTGCACTGGTTTTCCTTGTCTTGCTCATATGCAGTCTTTCTTTCTTGTTTTACAAAGAGAAAGGGTTCATTAGTTGTGTCTCTTATTTCTTTTCTCTTTATGCTGCTTCCCTGATGCTATATTTCATCTTTTTTCTTAGCCTCCACATTTTTCTACTTTCTTTTAAATACGTGAGTGGGTTTTCTATCTTTTTACCTTTCTTTTCTTCCGCCTACGTTTGAGGTCTCAATTCCATTGACTCCATCAGTTTTGTCGCAGATGTATTATCCCTTTCCTTAACTCCTTCTATTTAACTCAGGATCTCTAAAGATCCCATTTCCTCTTATTCTTTAAAGAGCAACTAGCTACAGACCTTTGCAACCTCGTCTCCTCTCTCCTCTTGGTAAATTCTTACCAGGTTCCATTAAATCTTAATGCCTTTAATTATTTCTCAGCTCTAAAGTAACCTTTTAAGATGCGCACATATAATCATAAAAATCAGGTCATTTAGGCCAGCAGATCTGCTCAGTGTGGGAATCCAAATTAAACATCCCTGACAAATAACCACCAGCCTGCTTGAAGACACCTAGCAAAGATTGTAACTGGTTACACTGCCGAGCTGTTCTGACTATCAGGAACTTTCTCGAACAGTTAATTGGGATTTTGTGTCCCGTTAGTTAAATTCAATATTCCAGGATGCACACTCTGGAAGAGCAGATAATAGGTTTTGACCTAGTTTAGAACAGCACTACCATAATCCTTTCTCACTTTTCTCTTATCAAGGTGAAACCATCTTAATTCTTTCTATCACACTTCATAGTTTATTGCAGTAAAGCTAATCACAGTATTCAGAACAAAATGAAATGTTGCTCCAACTGCACTGTCTGGCAGGAGTACTAGAGGGGCTTGTCTATGTAGATTCTCAGTCACCTAGGTCATGGTTGTCCCAAAGATGCTTTTTTTCAAGAGGCAACTGGACTTTCTGGTTTTTTTTTTTAAGATGTTTTGCTTCTTATCCAAGAAGCTTCTTCAGCTCTGTCTCTGATCCTCCCACCATCCAGTCAGAGCTGAAGAAGCTTCTTGGATGAGGAGCGAAACGTCTTCAAAGAAAAACCAGAAAGTCC
>JANHGC010004280.1:5695-17056 GCA_027560395.1 Boaedon fuliginosus | reverse complement strand
CTGGAGGAGGAATTCTGGGAGTTGAAGTCCACAAGTCTTAAAGTTGTCAAGTCTGAAGATGCCTGATTTACACAATATGATTTGGAAAGCACTTGAAATGAAATCCAAAGGTATGTCTTCTCCCAAACACTGATCCAGCTAAAGACTACATTGTTTATAAACAAGTTTACTTATGTCTATAAATGTCCCCAACTGGATGTTAACTCTCAGCAACAACTTAAGAAATACATTCTAGAAACACTATGTAACGCCATGAAGAATGTTCAGCTGACTTGGATACCCTGGGGGTGAGAATATGACAGTTTAAGTTTCCCACATGGAATGTGTTCTTTATGAAAAGCATTTTAAAAATGTTCCATCCATCATATCTGGAGCAGCTCACAAATAGGATCCAATGAGGTAAAGAAGGAAGGTGAAAAACTGTAAACACGGAACCATTTGAAAATCATATATGAAATATCCAGCAGAAAACCTATCTACCGCTCATCAACTGTGAAGGCTGTAAATGTGCCAAGTTTAGCATATGCCTCACTGAAGTTGTGAGTCTGACATTTGCTTCTGGGCATTTTAAAGAGCAAACAGACTAAATTTTATGCTCCCCTAGTGAAAAAGCTATATATTTAAGCATTATCATAATCACCTACTTTTCCTAATGGAAAAGCTAGGT
This sequence comes from Boaedon fuliginosus, assembly GCA_027560395.1. Lineage (NCBI taxonomy): Eukaryota > Metazoa > Chordata > Lepidosauria > Squamata > Lamprophiidae > Boaedon > Boaedon fuliginosus. The sequence continues at coordinate 16,389 of JANHGC010004280.1, read as the reverse complement.
CCTGATGTGGTTTCGTTGCTCTTTTGTAGTGAGGCCCAGGAGAATTAGCATGTCTCCTGCTGGAGAGGACGTGATGCAGACAATGAAAAGTTTGAATGCTTCTCTCTAATTGACTCCTTAGCAGAAGAAACGGCAGGTAACAAATGACGATTCATGTCAGTTAGATAACAGATTCCGCACATGGAGATAGTCATCTCTAACTATAAATCCTGCTCAGAAGCATTCTTAATAGTCTTTTCAAATATCTAATCATTGTTTACTAAGATATAAACTGAGCACATCCGGAGAACCAGTCTACAAAATGTCTACTGCTCCCAGAGCAGATCTCCAAGGAGACTGGCAGAACATTTAGTGGCTTAAAAAGCCCTCTGACTCATTTCTTCCAATGACTTCATCCTTAGTTAATAGAATAGGGAAGGGGAAGTAAGAGACATGTTTATTTACCAAAATTTTCACCATACATGTAATTTTCTTAACAAAGAGATACTTTCTGGCTTTTCTATTAAAGCAGTCATCAATTGCTTTGCAGGAAAGGTGTCCATTAAACATCTCCTGGCCAACAATGTACATTTATAATACAATGAAGTCATTTATGACTCTCTAGACTGATTGGTCATATGGAAAAAAACACTTTTTAGAAAGTGAGCATGTTCTTCCTTCAAAGTGAAATAACAGCCCTGCGGTATTTGAGAGATCTCCTTCTCATTTAGCCAAGTAGACTTCTGAACTTCTGCCCCAAAGGCCAGGCATGAATGCCTTGGTAATCTTATAATGGCAGGAAATAAAGTCAGAAGGGTAATGGTGAAATAAACATCCATCTTGGGATGAATTATTCTCTGCACCCTTGGGCTCAAAGCATTATCATGTAGGGGAGCAAGATTTCTCTGATAAAGAAAATTAACTTCAGTTTACATTTATTAATTCATTCATATTATTCAATTGGAGGCAAGGAGATGCTCTCCCCATGTAGCATGTCTGTGCTCCACTAATTCCATCCTACAATTAATTTTACCTGCTGCACTAATCTTTGGTTGCCACAACATGGCAACCTGAACAGTGCGGTTTGATCTCTGAGGAGCAGGTAGCCAAGTACTTATGCCTCAAATTTTAAAGCATGGTGTTAGTGCGATGAAATCCTTTCTCTCAAATATGCCTCTTTGGTATATTGTTGGGCATTCTAGATAATTCCAAAGATAGGCCAAGCTGAAATTAGATAGTTGTATCTAAGGGAAATGCTCGTGAAGGGTTACAAAAACAGGGATGTGGTTGAAGGGCCAGCAGTAAGGAAACAAGGGAACAATAATTCCAGCAAAGGAAGCAGAGCTGGCTCTTGTGCTTGTTTATTGTTTCATAGTTGATGTGTTGTCTCTCATGTACTATCTCCTTTCCCCCAGTCTCCACCCCATTAATTATACAAGGGAAGTTCTGCTTCCTGTGTGGATCTCCTGGGTATTCTCCTATTGTTCACAGAGTTGACACCAAAATTGTAAAAGAGGCCATTCATTTAAGCATCTGTAAGAAATGTGCCAGAGATTTCACTATTCAAGAACTATAAATAGAACAGCAAATGACAATATAAACACAAGTAGATTTCTACCCTTTTGTTGTTGTCTTCTTGAGCCCCATTGACAACATGGATATGTTCTCTTGGCAACCTCAAGGGAAAGGTTCTCATTCTTGCTTTCCTCAGAACGGCTTTTGGATTTCCCAGTTTAGCTTACAGCCCAAGTATTTTATAATGGCCTCTAACCAAGTCCAGTTCAGATCAGTTTCCAACCTCAGATGAGGTCAGTCAAGTACTGCCAAATCCTTGGAATTATAGTAATTATTATATATTAATATGCTATCCTACATTTTCTGAAGGAGCTCGACATGGTTTGCATGTCTCCTTGTGGTTTTTTTTTTCCAGCAACAACCAGTTGAAGTAATGCTATTGACATACAATGACTGCCCAGAATGTTTCTGTGGATGAGAGTAGACTTAAATCTAGGTCTCCTGTCTTAGTCCACTACCATAACCTTTAACTTTAACAAAAAGAGCCCACGAAGTAATTTGGTCTACCAGTTTCTAAAAATACTCCTAATATTACTACTATTCATAGAAACTGATTCATTCTGGACTAGTCAAACTGGAAATGATGGAAGATCTCGAGCAATCATAATCCTATGAAGAAACATACATAAACAAAAAGTAAAATGGTCTTATAAAGTTTTCAGCTAACAATTGTTGTTTCTACAGAAACCAGGAATACGTTTTAAAGTATAGCAAGGCAATTATTTAAATGTTATGGAGAGTAACCTCATTCTACATGCATGCGTTGGAATTATAACATTTAAGAATCATTAACAAGCTAAAAAAAATCATCTCTATGTTGCCAATGTTGAGGTGTTTGTAATATATAAGCAATAGCATCAAAATGAAAAAAGCTATATATGTCCTTCAATCCATTTCCTTCTTGATATTATCTCCAAAGAATAAATATCATAATGCCACTTGTAGTCACTTCTATTTTACCGATTTGTGTGTAGCATACAAATTATTCTTCAGCATTTGTCAATATTTAAGTTCATCCTTTATAAAGGGAAGAAAATGGAGACCACAAGATCAATTTATTAGTATTTTTAGAACTTACATCTACTCTTTTTCTATTTTTGTACCCTCTACCAAAATGAAGAATATTTGGAAAAAAATGTAAAAATTTTGGACCTTACAATATTCTTGCTTACCTCTGGATCTATTAAAGTATTTTGTTATAGATTAAAATGATTTCCTTGGCTTTTTTATGGCAGGGGTAAGAGGCTATATAAAAGATGTTCTTGATCTGATCCAGCAAATATTTTTAATTTTGGGCTATTTTTTTATTTTTCTACATTCTCTAATTTTGGAAGATAGCATCACCATTTTAGATTTACAATACTTCTCATTTTCCGGAACCGTCATTACCATCAAATTCTGGTTTTGCCCTCAGCACTGTAGATAATATGTTATACCAAGTTAAATGGATGCTAATAGCAAAAACAGCACCTATTATTCTTGCATCTGTCACTTTTAGCCAACATGGTTAGGCTGCCAATAGTTGTAGTCTAGTAACTCACTGTATTGGGAATTGCAGGTTTCCTATTACTGTTAGACCTTTCCTACTTTTCCCATGTTCTCTTACCAGGCAGTGTGTCTGCTTAGCAGTCTTTTTTGTATGCCTGCAATTTGTGGAATTATACCTTTTTACCAAGAGAAGGCTGAGAGAGAGGGGACCTCGTTTTTTAGTATCTGTTTGCATTTCAGTAAATTCCTTACAATGAAGAACAGGGTCTTGACCCAAAGTTGGGAATCTAACACTTCAGTAAAAACATTACCAAAGGATCTAAGGTGGTTGAACACTGGTTTATTTAGTTTATACATAGGTGGGATCTTAAGTTTACACAGCTGCATCCTTCTTCCTTAGTGAAATTATATGTGCCAAATATTTCCCAGGCATCCTTCCTGGGCCATGCTTGTGCACATATGACCCCCTTCCTCCCTCCAAGACATTCTATATTTTGTTATCTCTTAGTTCTCATACAAAAGAAAAGAAAAGGCTTTAACTACTTCAGTTTTTATTTAGAATTCTATTAGATCTTGTAGCAGACAGCTACTAAGGCATTTCCAATGACTCCAGTTTGCTTCTCTCCTAACTTTTTCTAAATCTTTTTTCTGCATTTCTTTAACTCTCAGATATAATTTATTATTAATATTTCTTAGAAAGAAACTCTATGTCTCTGCTTTGTTCAAGGTCCAGTGTTATTGTCTGCTAAATAATAATGATTTAAATAACATTATCTGCCTATCCGAAATCCTTGGGAAGGAAGCAATAGGTGGACAGAAATGTCAAATCCAGTAAACATCTGGCCGATTGTGCAACCAACTATAATACTAATTTATTAAACTAATATTCCAGCCAACTCCTACGGACTCTAACTGGTTATATAAGTAGAGTTACAGATTGCCCTTTATCCACCACCAGATAACAACAAAGCAGAGTGGGTTCTCATATCTTTTTTGGGGGGGTGATATCTAGGGGTTCTCCAGATTTTTGCACCCCATATATGGAACCCCTAACTTTTGTTGCTGCCCAGACTTACTCTAACTCTGAAACTGGAAACTATGGATGTTTCTTTGGGGAAAGCTACATATGGTAGCTTCCTTCAGCACTGAACATATGTAGAATTATAAGTAGGATCAGGTAGTTATAGTCCAGCTTTATTCAAATAAGTATCTGAAGTGTACTACAGGAAATATAAGTAATCTAACTATGTGAACATGTGGAGTTATGAAACATACTCAAATTCTCCATTTATACAAAGAAACCTTTTCCTTTTTATAAAACTAAACCTCTTCAATGATAAAAGTTTCTCCATTTATATTAGCCATATCACAGTCAATCAATTAATGTTCTAGACAGATCCACATTTGTAATTATTCTAGGTGGAAAAAGCAGACTCTGAATATTGTATTCCCAGAATGAAGACATACTAGTTTTACTCATAGAAGTATTTTATTTATTTATTACATTCATATTTTGTGTCCTTTATCAAATCAGTATTTTAAACATATATGGTTATTTTCCCTGAGAAGATAGTAATTGAGTGATTGCAAAACATCTCTGATTTCATTTTTGCCCACCCAATACTGTCAACACAAAATTACAGAAAGGAATTTTAGAATGTCAAGAATAATATGTTCTGGAGAACACTTAACTTGGCTCACCCAAACTGTGTATGACAGACTGTTCAAGTACTTGGAGAGAGTTTAGGTTTAAACAGATTTCCTCCGCCAAATAATTGAAAAAATGAACAAAAACAGATAATTGACCATTATTGACAACTTCATATAATAATGGTATTTAGATTGGAGACACAGGAGAAAAGTTAACATTGCTAACTGCAAATAGAATATTCAATTGTCAAAGCAGACCAGAGACTCAGAAATTAAAGCTGAGAAGCACTGAAGACAGCAAACCTCTAGTCCACTATGACTATGCAGGAAGAACAAAGGAAGACAGAGGCAAAAGAGCCTGAGGATAGTAGCAAAGGAGTATAGAGTGAGTAAAGTTATGGTTAAGGTACCCCTCTAGTATTAGGGAAATACAAATGAAAATCCCTGTTTACTCATAAAGCTTCTTGGTTAACAGAAGGCTAATCATAATCTTTCAACATAACCAACTGCGGAGTGCCAGTAAGAGTAAAAATGAGACACTACTGTATATATGTTGTATTGATTTCTTTGGGAGGTGACATAGACTTTGTATAGAATGAATGAATGAGTGAGTGAATGAATGAATGAGTGAGTGAGTGAGTGAGTGAGTGAGTGAATGAATGAATGAATTTTGTCAGCATAGTCTACAGAGCCTCAAATAATGCAACAATCCTTCAGAACAAACCACTAAAGGACAGAATGAAGGTGATCTATTTCAATTTGCTTGAATGAAGCAGCCTAGACAAATTTTGAGTACCCATACCATGGCATCCTGATCTCATCAGCAAGATGTAATTTCTATAGCAAATCCACATGACTCCATGATGTAATTTTTGGGAAACTATATTATGTAAGCATATTTAGAGTCTATGTTGTAATGCATTTGAACCTGTGTAATGATGGAAGTGACATTAGTGACTAGGACCCAAGAGTGTCACATTTTTTATTTACACCTACAATATTGTAGGTTTATCCATAAAAACACATCAGTCAGCCATCATATCTGAATATTAAACAAAGGGACTACATAAGGTTAAAGGACAATAAATATTCAGGAATCCAAGGCCAAGAATTTGGTTTCTATAATTTCTACAATTTCTATTATTTCTACAATTTGGTTTCTATAATAAAATTAACCAAGAAAGTAAATGATCAGAAACAAAATGAAAATAATTTCAGGATAAAAAGAGGTTTTTTTAATGCTTCTATCTTTACCTAGCCATCCAAATGCATGTACAGCATTCTCTTTTACATATTGGCTAATATCCACCTGTTTCATCCAGTTACAAAGCAGTCAGAAAGCTTTGTAGTTTCCTTTATTTAAGTTCAAATTAAGGCAGCAAAGTAAAGAAAATGGGAGGCACTGAATGGTCACAGATATGGGGGTGGGGATCTCACAATCCCTATACCTTAAATCAGAAAATATTACATATTCCTGGTAAGAAATTGCAAGGCAGTGCAAAGAAGGACAGGGTTCCTCTATTTTAATGGATTTATGAAAAACAAAATTTTTCCAGGACCTGCTTGTTGATAACCATAATAATCATAACTGTGCAGTGATCCAAAGGGTGAAAGCTTAATAAGTGGTATATATTATTAATTAAATATACTGCCTTTTCTTGCATTTTCTGAGAAAAGGATACAGAAAGACCTCAAACTATTTCTAAATAAATTTGGAAGATTAGTAAAGTAATACAAAGAAATCCCTTAAATTTCTTTCACTGTGAAAAGTCAGGCTCGACTGGGTCCCAGATCTCCTGCCTACTTCCACCAACACTAGCATTGCTTTTTAAAATCTCAAACTCATTTAAAAGGTAAAGGTGGTCACGTTAGATTTCTTAAGACTCTCACTTTATTCCCAAGGAACTAGAGCTTTTAATATTTTAAGCATGTTCTCAGGAATCCACAATCAAACAAGGAGCAATGTCAAGTGTCGGGAAATCATGAGATCCAAATAGTTCAAATGAGTATAAAGATTTATGGCAAGCTTAAGCTCTCTAAAAGAATCTGATTGACTAGCCGTCAAGGGAAATGTGTGAGAGATAAGAGAGGCAGTCAAGGTGGGCTGGACTTAGATCTCTTGTGGGTGTGCAGTGATTCATTACTTATGACGTGTTTGACTCCTTCCTCGGGCTCAGCCTGGTCATCTCTTACAAACAATGTGTATCAGCATTCTGCTGAAGAACGCATGCCCTTTCAGTGCAACTTTGATTCTCACTCTCAGACAGTTCAGCTCGGCAGCAACCTCTATCATGCTTGAGTCCTTGGCCCTTTTCAGTTATTCGAGTTGGGATGATGAAGCCTGCCGTACCAAGAGAAATGGGTTTTGTCAGAATCAGAAGTCAATATGGAAGATCACCTCTACATTTCTCAGTATTTGCTATGAAGCTTTTAAAGAAAAAATGAAGATAGAGGCAGTTCCTCTTGGCTCACTTTGTCAGCCCTAGAAATATTTATTTATTTATTTATTAAATTTATACCCCGCCTCTCTTCACCCCGATATGCTATTCATATAGCCTGAAATGTGTGCTGTCTGTGGAAGAAAAGGGAGCAAAACATAAACAGCAATGCAATTCTGAGCTGCCCTTAATTCAAAGGTTATAGGTCATTCTTCTTTGCTATATGTAAAGAGGCTAATAGATAAAGAACAGCTGTGGTGGTCACTATCCAGCATTCATTGTCAAGTATTCCTCTTTCTTTTTCTTTAATGTTAATAAATTATATTTACTATCTTGGACTCCAAATCGTTTTATTTAGTTAGTTTATTTATATGACAAAGAGTGAGCCTGAGAGCCTTATATAAACTTAAAACTGGGGAAATATTTGAAAAGCCAAATAACACAGATTAAAACAGTACAGGATAATCAAAGCTAAAACATAACATATTCCAATTCAAAGTCATTTCTGGGTAAACTACTCCAAAGCACTGGCTTACTGCCCCCTGATTTTCAATGTGTAGAGAAAATAAATGTAGCAAATAAAATGGAGGCTACAGCCATCCCCGCCCCCGCCCCCAGCTCCTATTTTTGTACCAGGATCAAACCCAGTTTTATTCTTTGCCTAATTTTATCAGTCCCAAATTGACATCCCAAACAAAGCCCCTTCAAACCCCATTTAAACCAAAAAGTAGAAACCCTCTCACCATCTTACAGTTCAGACCTATCAAGGGATTCACAACGTAAGAGAAATTCCAGCATTTCATTCTCAATCAATTTATCTCAACATCCCATCTCCTTAACAATGAATTTCTCCAACTCTGCTGCTCTCCTGAAACAGTCACTTTGTCAAGATAACCAAAATACACAGACAAGAATCTAACTGGCTTCCACAAAACTGGCACCAATCACTTCACCAGGTTTCCCCACCTGGTACCCCTTGACTTCCATAAAAAATGTTTGTTTTCCCACTGTTCAGGGCCCTTCCAAAGTAGGCATCCAACAATCATTGCAATAAACATGGTTCTTCCCTTCACTATAGTGTCTGTACTCAATGTTGCGATTCAAATTCAAATGTGGTCATGTGACTGGGTGGGCGTGCTAGGTGGTCATGTGGCTAGGTAGGGGTGGCTACGTGGCCAATTTAGCAGTCCATTTTGCCAGTTTAGCAGTCCATTAAACAATACACAGCAGCCCCCTTTTCTATTCTTCTTTTTATACTGCACGAACTTTTTGCTCTAGGATTTTTTTTACTAGGGGGAGAGGTTGACAATGCCTGGAGATTTCTGGCAATTTCTCCTCTATGTTAGAGGCACCAAAATAACCAAGATGATATAAGGTCTCCTGCTGGAGCAGGGGATTGGACTAAATGACCTCCAAGATCCCTTCCAGCCCTGGATTGCTGTGCTGTTTCAAAGCATCCTCTGAAGCTGCATCTAGCGCCAGGGTTTGTGGTCCTTCCTTCCTCTCCTTTTTCTCTCCCTCCTTCCCTCCCTCTATCCATCCATCCATCCATCCATCCATATCTCATTCACTTTCCCTTCCCTTCCCTCTTTCTACCTTCCCCCCTTTCTTTTTCTTCCTCCCTTCCCCCCTTCTCTTTCTTTCTTTCTTTCTTTTTTTCTCCCTAGAAGGCCAACTTTCTTCCTTGAAGGCCCCTCTGCACCCCATTTTGGGCCTAGTAAGCCCCCCTGCAGCCCCCTGGGAAACTACTGGTATGTGAGAACCGGCCCGAACTGTCTGAATACCACCTTTGTCTGTACTTCTGAATTGTCCATGAAATTCCAACCCTTCTGTTAGGGAAGCAGGGTTAATGGCATCAAATCTCACAGGGAATGCTATTTCAAGGGGCAGGCACTGTAATAGAGAGGACTTACTTCCTAAGTCCTACTAAATGATATAGTTTCATGGAATGGAATTGAAGCACACTCACTGTACCAGATCATGTGGGATAAGAGCTCATTGGAGTAGGAGGTATGGCAAACAACCCAGCCCTGTGCCATGAAAGGCTTTGTAAGTGATGAGAAGCCTATATGGAATCCATGCAGTTCATAAAGTAGTTATATGGCTGTGCTGTGAAGCACCTGTAGCTACTCACATTGCTGCATTCTGGACAGCTGCTTCTCCTAGGAGGTCTTTGAGGACAATCCCATATGATGCAGGTTGCAATTTTCTAAATGTGACTATTTCCAACCGTTTTCTCAACAACTAAAAAAACCCATTCAGAATATATGTCCAAAAAGATGATTGAGACCAAGGTAGAGAGGTTGAGATGAAGCAGTAAGATGTCATTGGGATTTAGCCCAAGGTTCAGCAGAAAAGAAACAGAAAACTAGTCTTTTCATTAAAGTTCAACAGTTTCCTCAAGATAAAGTGACACTGGAATATATGCACAGATTAGAACTGCTCCAGCACATGTTTATAAGCATGACAAATCTGGATCCGTATTCTTATAGCCAGAAATGTGGATTATGCTTTGGATTATGATCAAAGGAGTTCCAAACCAACTGAGAAGGTCAAAAAGAAGAGAACATAGTTTCCACTTTCCAGCATAGTTTGTATTCAGGTTTCATCCATGAATGTTCCAAGTATGTTTGACCTCTTAATACACTCCAATGTCTTTTCACTTAGAAAACAAAATGATCCATGCAGCTTCATGCTAGGCTTATATGAGTTTCCTGTGTGAGTACCATGTGCCTTAAGTTCTCTATCCATGGAAAATACTATGTTACGCTCAGGGAATAAAAACAGAGACACACATAAAAACAACAGAGGGATGAAAACAGGAATTCAAGTTATTTCAATTAATTTGAGTACAGAAGCTCTTTTGGGAACCACTCTTGTTAAAACTACTGAACTAGAATATAGCGTCTCAGGGGCTCCATTGCACATTAAAATATCTGCTACACGGTAAAAGACTCTTTTCCTTTGCAAGTAATTTATTCCCAGAAATGCACTGCCGCTACAGGTGCGTTTAGTTGCCAACAGGAATTTAATCTGACTCATTTGATAAAAATAGGTGGATGCATTTCATCAGAGGGAATACGTACATGCCTATAAACATAGGCATTGAGACTAAGAGAGGCCATTCTAACCTCAAACATCTACCAATTAATAAAACAGAAACATATAAGAAAGATTAAGAAATGCCAAAGATGAGGAGTTTTATTATTATTTCCATCCCTGCCTAGCTATGTAACTCACTAACATCTTATATAAATTTTCTTTATATGCGGTTGACATTGTCAATTTATAATTCCTATCCCACAGCTTCTGCCGTTGATCTAATTCTATTGTGTAACCAAAATTTTTTGCCCATGCTATCATTGTCTCTTTCATTTGTTCATCTTCCAATTTAATAGCCAATAGATAATTATACACATTTTTTATCAGTCTTTCTTCTGTCCCTGTTAATATCTTATCTAATTCTGTTTGCTTCTTTATAAAAACCATGTAGTTTAGCATCTTTCTCCTATCTAGAATGTCAATCCCTTGATCACTCAATTCTTGTTTAGAGTTCCCCCTTTT
>JANHGC010004279.1:41171-54339 GCA_027560395.1 Boaedon fuliginosus | reverse complement strand
TAGATAGATAGATAGATAGATAGATAGATAGATAGATAGATAGATAGATAGATAGATAGATAGATAGATAGTGTGTGCACATGTATGTGTGCATATATTCAGAAGGGTCCTTGATGCTCTTTGAGCTTACTTGTTTCCTTGCAGACATTTCATTACCCAAATTAGGTAACATCATCAGTGCTAGAGCTGATGATGCCTAGTTTGGGTAATGAATCATCTGCAAGGAAACAAGCAAGCTCGGAGAGCACCAAGGACCCTTCCTGTCAATCCCGAGTTACAAATATCCTCCATTATTAATATATGCAGAATGCAAATAACTGAAAATGGAAGGCAACAAACATAATGGTAATGAAGTATTAAAAATGAAGAAAAATAGTTTTATAGAAGAAACAAATGCATTAAAATGCATAATGGAATGGAAAATACATTTAAAATATGAAACTGAATAAAAATCTAATTTATCAAACTCTCTAGATCAAAGAGAGAATATGAAATTGCTGTATTGGGATTGACAGTATTATAAATATACATCTTGAGGTATAAGGAAATTGAGTAAGCAGAAAGAAATGAAAAGTCCAAGAATCAGAAAAGTAAAATGGGAAGGTATAATAGGAAAAAAAGGATTGTTGCAGAATTATAGAGATAGACCTTGCGAGGTTAGTGGCTGGGGCATGAGAGGCAGGAAAGGATCAGTTTTGAGAAAATACTTGCTGCTTACCCAGCCTTGCTGGCAACTTGTATAGCTGAGCCGAGCAGCAGAGCCGAGAAGGGAAATGCAACAGAGAGAGAGCCGGGGACCTCGCCCTCAGAACCATTCCCCACACTTTCCCCGCAGGAGCTTCTATTGTAGCTGCACCCAAGACGGCAGGTGATGGGGAAAGATCCATGGCAAGCTCACCTGCCTTCTTGGGTGCAGCTGCAATAGAGGCTCCTGTGGGGAAAGGGTGGGGAATGGTGCTACGGGTGAGGTCCCTGGGTCTGTCTGTCACACGAGCTCCTTCTCAGCTGCCTGCCTGCCTAGGCTCAGCTCAGGCTTCAGGTGTGGCCAGGAATTAAGCAGCCCCCAAGAAGAAGTGGTCGGCCAGGCGGGCAGTCCAGAGGAGAGGGAGGAGGTGAGCCAAGCCCCCACCCCAGGGTCTTGGAAAGCCCCAGAGACCACATGCTGCCGCAGCCACCACCACCCCACGGCCTTGTGAAGCCCCGGAGGCCATGTACTGTCCCAACTGCCCCCCCCATGTTGTTGCAAAGCCCTGGAGGCCATGTGCTGCTCCCGCCCACAGGGTCTCTGTTTCCTGCTGCCTGGTGCCTCAGTTAATAGGGGATGTACTGTGCATGTGCATTGCAGATTTGAGCAATTTTTTGCCATTTTTAGGGGGATCCATTTGCCCCCTTTTTTAGCCAATAGGGGGCAAAGAATTTGGGGATCCCCCCAGTGCTGATTTTGCAACCCTAAGGGAGGCAAGTGTGGAATTTGGGCCAGATTGGTGCAGAACTGAAAGATTGTATAGGGCACATACAACTCACAAATCTCTTTTATATATAAATAGATAAGTAAGCCACATCAAGTCTCAACTCAACATATTCTTAGTTGAGAAATTAGCATGTTTAGAAGTTATAGTCATGTGATGTTGGCTTGTGTAAATTGTTCACATGGTAACTGTTGCTGTTTCCTGAAGTAAATCACAGTCATGTACTACCGGTGTATATATAATATTCTAATGAAGTGACTAGAAGGCCTTTACTTGCACTAAACAAAATATTTTCTAATTGGTTATAGGATTTTATTTTGCTAAATACAGGATTTATAGTTATCATTTTCAGATCCAACCAGGATTTTAAACCCTAGTTTGATATGATTTAATGTCTTGGTTTGTTCTATAACTGATCTTTTCCATACAATAGCAGTAAACTGATTTTATTTATTTATCGAATTTGTATGGTTGCTCATCTATCCAAAAAACTCTGGGCAGCAAACACATAAAAACAAACATTCCATTAAAACCACAAAACCAAACTGAAGTTCAATAAATCACAAAACTAATAATCACATGCACCTACACCAGAGCTCCCATAACTAATAATCAGCTGGGGGAAGAGCTAGGTCTTCATAGACTTGCATAATTTATAGGGCCACCCACCTCACAGTTTGTGGCAATCTTGTGATCATCACAATCATGAGAGATACAACTGAGTATCATCAACATCAAGATTAGTATGAAATTCCAATAAAGTCAATTAGCTAAAGACTAACAGCAGTTTTCTTGGGGGAAGTAGCTCTGTGAGGTAAATTTTCTTTGATAATGCCTTTATTGCAATTGTGTAATTAAAGGGACTACAACTTTATCAGCCATCAAATGCATAATGGGCATAGCCCCTACCTGCAAATCTTTCTTATATATTAAAATGTTAAAGATAAATCTTAACAAAACATGTTTTTAAAGGAGTTATGTTTTTATAAACCTATGGAAAAGAGAAAGAAGACATAAACCACAGTTTGCTAACCATCCCTCCTATTTTTTTTCTGTTTTTGCTCTAAGGGTAGACTAAACAGCATGAAAATATCACCAAAATAAACTTAAATGAAAGGCAACCACACAGAATATATTTCAGTTTTCAGCCTTTTGGTTTTTCTTATTACACATAAGGTAACAGAATAAGAAAACACGTACATAATTTTTCTTCTTCTATTGACCAGGTTGCTTTTGATAACCAGAAGAAAGAAAATATTGCTTCCAGATATTTTCTGTCTTCCACTGTGCCAGCCTTTGAAAAGAAAAAAGGGAAAAGAAAAGAAAATCCTCTTAAGAAAACAATGCTACATCTGAATTTGGACAATCTGGTCCCTGATTTTATTTTAAACTGTGTAATATGTATCACACCTTTGTGTTTGCTTGAAAATGTTAACAAATCCCAATTAGCAAAATGAAGCTGAACACAGTTTAGGGGTAGATGGTGGGATAACTTTCTTTTCTCTGCATGTGGCAATCAATATAATCTGCTCACCCCAGATTCCAACAATTTAGTTGAGAGATATACACACACAGCTACATACCAACTTCTGTGTGTGCATGTGTGTAATAGCCACTTTGGTCCTTGGCCTCCAGAGGAAACTTTGAACTGAGTCTTTGTAATAGAGCCAGAGGTGGTATTCAGCCAGTTCTGACAGGTTCGGGAGAACCGGTAGCGATAATTTTGATTGGTTCAGAGAACCAGCAAATACCACATCTGATTGGCCGACCCCCTCTGACTGGTCGACCGCATAGCCACGGCCATCAAACCACACCCACAGAACAGTAGTAAAAAAAATTGAATCCCACCACTGAATAGAGCTTGTATGTATTTTTCTACTGAAGGCAGTATTTACCTCTTGCTTTCATTTAAAGTTGTAATTTAGTTGAGTTTCCGATAAAGGAGAATATTTGAAGCTCCTAGGCTGAAATGAGGGGTCCTTGGTGCTCTATGAGCTTCGTTGTTTTCTGGCAGACATTTCATTGCTCAAACTAGATACCATCAACACTGATGTGGATGTTAGTGTTGTCGCTACCTAGTTTGGATAATGAATTGCCTGCCAGAAAACAACCAAGCTCAGAAAACACCAAGTACCCGTCATTAGTTGAGCCTTAAGTCAGTAGTCTAATTGCTCCAATAATACATCCAGTAAGATAGAAACAATTATCTTTGTACAGAATGGTGTCAGCCTAGACAATGCTGTTTTGATCCTAGACATGTAAACAGTATGTGGCATCAATTAGCATTTGTTTAATACTAACAAAGCCTGTAAAAAAAAAGAAAAAAGAGACTAAAAGGGTGGAGGGTGGGAGAGAAAAGGAAACGGAATAACAAATAACATGTCGTTGAGTGGTGTAGAAATAATGGTTAGGGAATTCAGCATTTTGGCTCTGTGCTTGACATTTAAAGAGGAGTCTGTGAGGGATGATTTATGTATACCTAGTTAGTACCCTTGAGCAGAGGTGATTTTTGCTTTCAGGAAACAATCTTGTTTGCTTGCTTAAGCAAACTCTATATTGTTTTTCAAAGCAGAACACTGTCTCAAGGTGGTTCACAGTAAAAGCATTACTTCACTGATGTAAATGTAAAAATACAAATCTTAATAGTAGCAACAGTATATCATGGAAATTGTTTATGCATCTGAGAAAATATTCAACTTATCTTTCAGCTTGGTCTATAGGCAATCATAGTTAAAACATGGGAGCAGGGCCAGATTAAGACCCGTAGGGGCCCTAAACATTTAAAAGATTTTGGTGCCGCCGTATAATTCAAAATATATGTAATTTTTTCATTTAACATAGGGGGGCTTTTTGTGGACCCTAGTTCAGCTGCATCATTTGCAGTATTGCACCTTGGTCCTTGGTAAATTCGGCTATGGAAAATTTCTGTGGTGTTTCCCTGCCCTTGATGCCCTAATCACATGTTTATTGTGCATAATGGTTAATCCAGCTCTGCCTAGGAGTCTGAAAGCATGCAAATGTGAGCAGATTAAGACATACCCCTTCAATGGGAAGTAACAGGATTCCGTGGCCTCAGCATATAGTCATGCTGGCCACATGACTACGGAAATGTCTTTAGAGAAATGCTGATTCCTTCAGCTAAGATACAGAGATGAGCATGTCTCCTAGGGTTGGACACAACTGGACAGGGAAACCTTACCTTTTTTACACAACGATAATATAAGTTATGAAACACAAATACATTTCAACCATCAATGCTCTGAATATCTGATTCCAGGATAATAGAAGGCTTCATGGCATGAATGTGTATATACTGGGATTGGATTTATTAAAGTTTAGGTGAGAAGTTTTCCTTTCGAGATCACTATTCAATAAAAAGATATGATAAGCCTATACACTTGCTTCAACCAGTTCTAGAACCAGTTAAGGATAGTTCAATAAGACTCAGGCATTACTCAGAGCAAAAATGAGCATTCTTTTGACTAAACTTGACCTGATTCCTTCTGAAACTTGAGGATGAATCCAAAAAATTGATGAGTTCTTCATAACCTTTCTGTGATCTAGTTTTTGAACTACCAAATCAAAGCACTTATGACTGGGTGAAGAAGGAATTTATCAAAAACAATTCTTATCCCTTTTATGTGCATGTGTGTGTGTGTGTGTGTTTTTCCTAAACAACCCTGATAAACGAAGCACAATTGAAGGCTACCAGAAAGTGATGTGAGATTTGCAATTAATTCAAGAAGTGAATCAACTTCACTTTTGATTGTTTAATTTCTTAATATGAAAAATCAACTGTGTTTGTACCATGAAACAGTTAATCACATTTTAGCCTTTTTGCATTTTACAAATGCTTTCATTATTGCGACTTTAATGTTCAGTGCATCACGTGAACCCAGAAAATTGGGATAACTGAATAAACCATTGTTTGGTTAACTGTAGTGTATCATATATACACAGCTGGGACATTCTGCAAAATCTTCACAATTTCACTTCTTTTCTCTCTAATTTATTGAAGGAGAACATTAATTTCAATTCAGTTTATTGCGAACATGTGATTTAATGAAAAAAACTGTAACTTTTTCAAATTATTCATTAATTCTTTCTAGCCTTTTGAATGTGGCATCCATCATGTTTATGAGATGAGCACAAACATTTAATTAGAGCTTGTATAATCAAGAGGCAAAGAGTTGACAATTTTAGACTTGAATTAGAGGAGATACTCTTTGGAACAAGATCATAGTTATTATGAATCTCACATATTCTTTCATGCAAAATATACTAATCCTGTAGAATAACTAAGAGATCCATTTCTCTGGTGGTGAAAGTGCTGGTAATTAAGATCTATTTAGCAGTTACTAATCTGTCTTTCTACTCTATGTAATTTTTTTCTACTGTATTTGGAACACTGCCTTTCCTACCTATGTCACATTAGAAATGGCTCACCATTCTTTTCAATTATTTATTTAAAGCGTATAGTAGTCCTTTCTGCATTTTTCTGTTCAAAGAGGTTGAAATAGGTATAAACCTGAGTTTATCAATTTAGCCTGCCTTCCTAGAGAAGGCCGCAATTATATTAGATCTTTGGCTCTTGACTTTGTACCACTGGACCCACCATGGTAATACCTGCCATGCTAAAGGGAAGATAGTTTAGCAAATCCTTTTGGGAATTTCTTTTTGTGTTTACCACTTTAATATTCTTTCTAGAATTTCAGTGGTTTACTGTGTGCTAGTTTGACTTTAGGGGAGACACTTTTAAACTTCCTTTACTTTTTATTCCAAATCACTATCTTACATTAAGATACATATGGGTATACTTTATGGGGTTTTTTGATACTTGATTTTGTGGGAAGTATATAAGACAGCATGGTGACTTTCATTATTCGTTTAATACCTGTCTTGATAAGTTTGAGTTTGCAAACTTTACATACTTTTTTCAGTATTACCGTTACATAATAACTTGCCACTGATTAGCAATATGATTGCTATTCATACAGGAACTGTAAAGTATTGCTGATACATATCTGACAATTTTTTGAGACCACATAGATAATTGGTGGTGAGGGGGAATAACCATATCTTTATTGCCTGGAAGATTTAAAGCAAGAAGTGTTTTAGAATAGAGGGGTGGAGAATCTACTCAAACAGATGCTGAGAATGTGTAAAATACAACCAACGGGAAGATACTGTACCACTCTGTAGTGAAATTAGAGCAGGGTTTACCAAAGTGATCAACAGTGAATCCCAAAGTTTGATGGGACTATCCGTTATTGTTGTAATTATTTCTATTACAAATAATAGTAGCACTATTAGTCAAAATAATATTTTTAAATTTTATTTTCATATCATAAAGGTTTGAGGGCTGATGAGCAATCTGAAACTTCAGGAAAGAATTGATGAGCTGAAGAATTTGGAGACACTAAATTAAAACAAAAATTATGTTGATAAATAATCTTAAAGGATCAAACCCCCAAACAAGTGAACTATCATCTTGCATATTTGGTTCCAAATGTTAATTGTCAGACGTTCACTTCTGCCTTCCTTTCTTTTCAACTTAACATTTTTAATATTTTAATTTTAATTCCATCTTAAGTCCCCTATATGTCTTTTTTTGCTGTTTTCTTAGTAGCTTTCTCTGTAATACCAACTGGCTGCACTATCTGAGAACACTTGGGACCATAGGACACTTGAGATCTAACTTCTGAAGAGAAGCAACTAGGGAAGGTTGAGCTACTGTTACAAAGACACTAATAATTCTTTTTATTCTATTATTTTATATATAAATTGTGTAATTTCAGCTGGAAGTCATTTTACTGGTAAATTAGCCTGTATGCACTTGCTCTTTCTAAAAAATTACATTCTCATAGAGAGAAGTCTAGAGGTTAATCTATTTAACAGAATATTATGCATGGCTACTGGGTTGTATATTTACTTTGGCTGGTTGCAGTTAAAAGTTGAAGCAGTCTGGTTGTGCCTGTGTGCATTCATGTGAATTAGAATCTGACCTGCTCAATGATTAGTGAAGAAGGATTTACACCTTTAACAGAAAAGAGATTTATTTATCTGATATACTTTATAGGGAATAGATAAACAGTAATTCTCAGCTAACTGTATCCTAGAGTTAACAGAACCCCAGTCTCAAACATTTCAAGAATGGAGAATGATTTCATTTTCAGTTTATCAACAGCTACTCAGACGATGAGTCAGATGTGCATATGACTAAGTATAGTTCCTCTCTTCCTCACCAGTCATCAGGACAATGAGCATGCTTCCTTTTGAATTCTCACTTGATAGATTGTTCCCCCTAGCCTATTCAATGATCCACCCCTAAAAGCCGTAACAATTTCAGATGTTCCTAGTAAATAAATAAAAAATGATAAGGCAGTGACACAATAGCTAGGTATTTATAAGGTGTTATCTAGCTTATTGTATATCAGCATGGATTTTGGAAAAAGAAAAACGATATATCAATAGCCATGCTTGGAATTTTATTGTGCTATTCTTTCATTCTGTCTAAAGTGAAAAGGGAGCCCATATGAACCTTGTGGAACTTTTGAGATTAACACAACTACCAGTAGAAATACCATGGAAAAGACTTGTCTGGGTGTTCCTGTGCAAGCCTAGGATAAGTGTAATCCTAATTGCATGGCATTAATCCAAAAGAAAATATGTAGAATTTTCAAATCTCTAGTGTAAAAAATAACCTGTCAGATTAGATACTTATATTCTCCAAATGACCAGCACTAACAACTCTGTCCTATTTTGCACGATTAATTTATGAAAAAGAAGCTGATGATCAAACTGAGATAAAAGCTGGCAGAATAATAGGCACTAATGTATAAGAACTGTCAGGAACTCTTACTGTAAATTTGGCACATTGGAGCCCTTTAATTTTTGGGAGTCTAGGAAAAAAGATGGGTCAGCATAGAATAGAAATACTGTAGGTAAGAAAATACTATCTTCTCATTATTTTCCTATTTGTTTATTTCCATTTAAGGTATTTGCTTTTTTTTTAACTGTTGCTTTCTCCAAACTGGGTTCCTTAATTTCCCATCATTTTCTTAATAACATCGCCAATGGCCAAACTATCTGGAAAGATATAGATTAGGTAATAATCTAATGGTCCATACCTATATTTGCCAGGTTGGATTACCCATGAGGTTTTTTTTCTCCTCAAATTTGGGAGCAGCTTTTTCTCTAAAACGTTAAGGCTTATTTTAGGTCTTAATCTGCAGTTTTTACTTATTTCTCATTTTAAAAAATTGCAGGCAAGCCTGCCATCAGGTTTTGACAGTTATGGTTGAAGAAGGTTCTATGAATCACAAAGATTTTAGCAGCACTCAGAGATCTAAATTTTTCCCACTCCTACCATAATGTAAACTGTCATGGGTGATAGTCCAAGATAAAAAAAATTGTTTATACCAATTGTTTTAGCTCTAGTTTGCTTTAAAGGAAGCACAAATATCATATAAGTACTGAAAGATTTTCATACTTGAAAGAACTAATTTACCAAAAATATTTATTATATTGCTTTGTAGATATCGGGCAACTAAATCATCATGATTCCCTAAATATGTTTTCTCACATATCAATGAACATTCAACACAATACTGCTTCAAGAATGGGAGATGTTGTAATGAAGGACAGACATCAACATGTGGGAAGCCCCACCCCCAGAAGAATGAAATATTTTGCGAAATATTTTAAAAAAGACAAAAATTATAATTATATTATAATTATTATAATAATATTATTTCCCTAAAGGAGAAATGGAAAAACATGTTTTAGAGGCAAAAAGCAGCCCACAGTTTTTCTTAATAGCCCCCACCAGATATTTTGTGATCATTAAGAAACATTGGGCCAGCCTATTCAGAAACAAAAGGCCTTCACTTCCACCAAATGGGATTAAAATTTTACATTCTCCTCCACCCAATGGTAACGAATAATAATTCATTTTCCAACCAATGAGCCCACTTATTACAAAAGTCTTCAATATGAAATTGATTAATTACTGGTCAATTTCAGACAGCGAAGTGTGTGACCAGGAAGGTTCTAATCAATTAAGGTCACAAAACTGAGCTTGTTAAATTAGTTTTACTACGTTTTAAGCCAGTGCTGTGGCTGTGGAGAAAAAGAACTCAGGAAGAAAGAGCTAGTTTAGACAATTTGTCCGCCCAGTGAGGAAAAACAACAAAACAAACAAAACAAAAACAGGACAGGCATAGGACACTCTAGGAAAGAATCTTATTTCAATGAACAGCAACAACCATTGATCCCCCCCCCCGAACTCTCTTGCTCTCTCTTCACTTAGCAATATTTCATTTAACAACTAAATTGTTGGAACCAATTCAGTCATCAAATGAGGGCTAACTGTACAAAGCAACATCACACAAAACCATTTATCCTGTTATTATAAATTAACACTATATATTTGAGAATCCTGATGACATAACTTCTGAATGAAAATATGTTTTTGTCATTTTTAAAAACAAAATCCCTCCCCAAAATTTCAAAAAACATATCCAGAATGCAAAGATATAGTGAACAACTAGATTGTTTACTATGTCTTTATTATGATCTTATAATCCAGTGGTGGTGAACCTTTTTTTGCCCCGCGTGGTGGAAGTCTGGGTCCACATGCGCACATGCACATGCAGCCACATGCCCCTCTACCCCCCATGTGGGTGCACACGTGCGTGCAGTCCTCCCACCACGCACGCTCTCCCGCCCTTGTTCCGAAGCACAGCTGATCATCAGATCAACTATGTTTCGGCTTTGGAGATGTATGCGCATGTGCACGGAGTGGGGGTGGTGTCACGTGTGCCTGCACGAGTGGCAGGGAGGGTAGGGGAGGTCACATGCACTTGCGCGCACAATGCCCCCCACCCCATGCACATGCGAGCGCGTCTCCAGAGCCAGACACAGAGCAGCTGTGCTTCCAGAAAAGGTATGAGAGACCGCCATGGACTTCAGGCGGGTGGGTGGGCCCACTTCAACGACGGTGCGCATGTCCAGAAGGAAGGCTCTGTGTGCCACTTCTGGCATGCGTGCCATAGGTTCGCCATCGCTGGGTTAGGGTCCCATAGTCAGCCTGTGTTTTATGATTGTTTTGCTAAAAAGCAGCAGTTACTTCCGGTTTTCAGCAAAGCCAGGCCCACACCGAACCCTCGCTTCAGTTACCAGCTGTAGCCTTCGCTTGGTGACCCTCACAAAAACTTGTAAAATTGGACTCGTCACGTGGATAACCTAACGGACTAACATCACAAGTTGTAACCCTGATTGGCAGGCTGCATTATGGTCATAACTCATAAACCATGACCATAACTGGGCCCAACATTGCTTCTGCTTAGCGAGATGGTTCCTAAGTGAGTTTTGCCCCTTTTTACGACCTTTCTTGCCATGGTTAAGTGAATCCCTGCAATTGTTTAAGTTAGTGACACAGTTGCTGAGTGAATCCGGCTTCCCCCCATCGAATTTGCTTGTCAGAAGGTCGCAAAAGGGGATCACATGTCTCTGGGGCACGGCAGCCGTCATAAATATGAGGCAGCTGCCAAGCGGCTTAATTTTGATCACGTGACCGTGGGGATGCTCCAGAGGTTGTAAGTGTGAAAAACAGTCGTAAGTCACTTTTTCTGGTGCTGTTGTAACCATGAGTGGTCCCTAAAAAAATAGCTGAATGTCGAGGACTATCTGTCTACACCTAATGTCCAAAGGTAGCCAATTTCCCCTTGATTCTGCTGACCACAGGGCAGTAACTCTCTGGTCCAAAACTGGCCTTAATTTGGGTCCTATGCTGAGCTATACAACTTTTAGGACAATAGAATGAATGAGCTGGAAAGGATCTTGGAGGTCTTCTAGTCCAGCCCCCTGCTCAAGAAGGAGCACCTATAATATTTCAGACTGTCTCTAGACTCTTCTTAAAATCCTTCAGTGACGGAGCGTCCACGATTTCTGAAGGCAAGCTGTTCCACTGGCTAATTGTCCTCACTGTGAGGAAGTTTCTCCTTAATTCCAGGTTGCTTCTCTCCTTGTTTAGTTTCAATCCATTGTTTCTTGTCTTGCCTCCTGATGCTTTGGAAAATATTTTGATCCCCTCTTCTTTTCTTTGTGGCAGCCTCTCAAGTACTGGAATTCGGCTATCATGTCACCCTTAATTTTTTTTTTCTTAATTAATTCTTAATACTTTTTCCTAGACTAGCCAAACCCAAATACTGAAGCCATTCTTCATATATTTTAGTCTCCAGGCCTTATTTTTATTTAAGAGCATTTTGGAAGAAATGTATCGAGCCTGCTGCCCCTAAGAACTCTCTCAGGTATCTTCCCAAGTTCCTCTGCCTTGAACAGCAAGGCAATGGGTGGCAATCCAGCAGAAGCATCCTTGAAGGAAGCTGCCCCAATCCAATGCATTGCGTCCCTTGTGAAAGAGGAAGGAAACAGATAATAAACTATAAAGCCACAGCCCTTTCTAGGGCAAATGTCCCATACCAGACTGTTCCAAAGCCCGCGTACTTTTCATTTTAGAAATAACCCTGAGGGATATCATCATCCTGACGGAGAGAGAAAGGTGATTTCTCGTGGGCTTTTCCAAGGTTTCCTCCTGAGGTTGCGCTAAGGAATCTGAGTCAGCCTCTCCCTGCTCCTGCCCAGATTTTTCTTGTGGGAACTTTGCTTCCCGAGAATTTATTTCCTGCCTTGCGACACTACACTGAGGCAGAATGCGACAACTTGCCACGATCAATTCGCCACATGGCCAACTAGCTACGGCTAACTCCGGCGGGACAATCCAATAATTCAGTTTAATTATTTCAAATAATTTTTTATTTTAATTTTTGTCATTCGTATTTCATTTTGTCCCTCCTTCCTTTAATGATTCTATTCCACGGAATAGAATCCGTATAACTCTTGGTCAACTCACGTGGGTTGTCCTAGACCCATGCCAAACTCCTCTGAAACCAATTCCCACTGCAGAGGCATCAGGAACATAAGAAACATGACCAAATCGTCTTCTTTGTTCATTTCATCACTAACCCTCTCATGCCCCACTGGCTGGAGGCTGCACCGTGATAAGCAAAATTAAAACCAAGAAAGCAGATTAAAGACCCAAGCAAGAAGGTCCATCAGCAAAGAACGAGGGCACTTCTGAAGCCTTGTTTTCAATAGTCAATCCCTCAAAAGCAGTTTAACAGAATAGCAGAGTTAGAAGGGACCTTGGGGGTCTTCTAGTCTGACTCCCTGCCTAGACAGGAAGCCCTATACTATTTCAGACAAATGGTTGCCCAATCTCTTCTTAAAAACTTCCACTATTGGAGCATCCACAACTTCTGGAAGTACCATAAGTCATTCTACGTATTCATTGTTCTGACTATCAGGAAATGTCTCCTTAGTTCTAGGTTGCTTCTCTCCTTGATTAGTTTCTATCCATCCTTTCTTGTCCTGCCTTCAGGTGCTTTGGAGAATAGATGGACTCATTCTTTGCGGCAGCCCCTGAGATATTGGAAGACTGTTATCATGTCATCCCTAGTCCTTCCTTTCATTTAGAGATGATGTTTATGTTGTTTTATTGTGTTTTATTGTATTTTAATTGTATTTATTGTATTTTAATCAGATTGTGAGCCGCCTCGCGTTCCCCTTGACTGAGGAAGTGAGGTGGGGTATAAATTTAATAAACATAAACAACAACATAAAAATCAAACTAGACA
>JANHGC010004278.1:389060-401501 GCA_027560395.1 Boaedon fuliginosus | reverse complement strand
ATAAATCTAAATAAATAAATAAATAAATAAATAAATAAATAAATAAATAAATAAATAAATAAATAAATAAATAAAAGGCCTTTGATATAATAACAGCAAAACATCTTATTTCATCAGAAAAACAGGAATAATTTTTGCTGATTTTTCCTATTCTTGCTGCATCCTTCTATGACCTCCTTTCTGTTCCAGGACACAAAAGGAAACACATGAAGAGATGTGGGGAATCACGGGAGATATCACAGAAGAGGGTTATTACATCAGTCACTGAAGCTTTCAGACCTTTCCGTCAATGGAATGCACAATTATAGCTCTATACTGCTATCATCCTCGTCAAGGGTCAAAATCATTATATCCCAAAGGGCATTACTTCTCACCCCTTCCTCTTTTCTTTTGACTTCTTTGCCTTCTCTACATGATTAACCAACTTTACTTCAGTCTCTGTCCATTTTGCTTTTGCTTTTCCTCCTAAATGCCTTTTTCCATTCTGGGAAGATTCATGTCTCCCAGATCATTCCTATGGCATGAGCAATGAGACTGAAGTTCAGAAGAACAGACTTTTTGGGGGTGAGGAGAATATTTCCAGTAAATAATTCCCAGCTTGATTCTGGGCACAGCTTTCCATTGTATTTTCAATAATAAATTCAGGCATAGTTTTTGTTTACAATGTATATAACTTCTCAGTAAGTTTAGCTGAAGAAAGCAACCCAAACCAGTAAGATTCTCCTATCACTGTCCTTCATCTCTTTTCATGGCTTTAAGTTGCATGTCAATCTCTCTTTTGGCTTCTCACCATATTTACCTCATCCCAAGTCAAAAGCAGCCTGTCAACCTTAACCAATTATTCCGAACATTCTGAGTATTTTAACAATGATTTCTGTATGTTCTGCAGCGTTGTAGAATCAGCCTTCAGAGTTTTTTAAAAAGGAAATTGACAGCAGGAACCACCAGAAATGCTTCAGGAATCTGGAATTGACCTAGATATTCAGGCTTTGTCCAAAGTTTTGTTCCATTTCTGCTGTCATGATCGAATATGCAATATTAAATTCTTAATCCAGCATGCTACCAATGGTCACATGGTCATGCTATTTTATAGGAAACAAAATGTCTGGCAATTACATTTGTCTTTTAAAGTAGAAAATTGATTTGAATAATTCCAAAATTCAAAACAGAAAAGGGGTCACAAAAACATCTCTTGTAACAATAAACAATTTCATTTTATTTTGGTTATTTTAAATTAGAACACAGATTGAGTTCCATAATATTTTTTTTAAAAAAAATGAAAAAAAAAAGGATAGAAAGCAAAAATCAAAAACAAGAAAACACACCATTGCAGATATAGAGAGCCTATGGCTTCCTTAGCAAACAAATTGCCCTGACATTTGTAGCATTCAAGCAGTGTAGTGAGCTTTTGTCATCATCCAACTCTTTCCACTTTCCACCAATACAGTATACACCTGCTAGTGAGTTTTGTGGACTTTAATTCCTAGTCACCACAAAATATATGTAAGTATATTACTTGTTTGGAAAGAAACCAAACAATGATACATAAAAAGTTAATTTGTTTTCCTTGGCAGCAAAGTATTAACATTTTTATATTGCTGCCTTTAGTAGTTGTGTTGATTTGTGCAGCTTAGATGTATCTTGATATATATATGGCATTGCTCACTTCAGAGGTGCCTTGAAAATGATGTCAGGGTTAGAAAAAGGTAGGAGTTAAGATAGAACCTTAGTAAACCAAAAAAACAAGGAGTGGATTTATGCTTTTGTGTCAATATGTAAAATCTGTTAGCTACTAAAAACAATTTCCGTTATTAAACTTGTGCTTAAATGCAATATAACTCATCCACTCTTTTCACCCATCTTGACTTGATGGATTTCAGAACATCAATTCTGAAGAAGTTTCTACGAGCCAAAATAATAATCTTAAGCATGTGCAAAGTTTCAATAAAGGTTTATGTGAAGCACTTCTTCGGAGCTGCTTCATAAAAATATACATACAGAGTCCAGACACTTCCAAAAGGAAAGGAAAGTTCCCATGTTGAATTATTGCATTGTTCTGAGCCTCTCATCGGGTTGTTCTAATCTAATCCCTAGAAGAAATGTCTAGACATGTATGTGTAAATAGAGCTTCTCTCCTCGTTCAGAAGTGCTGTTAAGGTAGCTCAAAGCAACTTGTCAGGGAGAATCTTGTTTAATAATAATACACAATTGTCTTCTCTTCTATCAACCTCACAACCCTGAAAGGTAAAGAATCACTCTTTGGCTTTACTGACACAGGTCCGAGTGGAACAAAACTTCTCTTGCCATTTTTTATGTAAAAAAGGGAAAGTAAAATAAATTGCAGTCACTCACTATAATCCAATCCGTATTTTTGGCTTGTACTGTATGTATTTGTCTGCTGACATGAAAAATGTCATAGTAAGTGAGAACTGAGGAATCCTTAAGGCATCTTTCTCTTTGGATCTCTGAAAGAGGTGGAGTTAGGTAGGACTTCCAGAGAAACAAACTGCTCATAAGTTCCAAGACTTCCAGAAAGCTCTAGTGTTTCAATAACAACCACACAGATTAATTCTACTGTATTTTCCAATACTTTAGAGGGGGGAAAATGCATTCCATTTTCAAACACAGCCCACATCAAGGGATCCTTGAGATACAGAATTGGTTTTGAGCTGGAGAAAAATTGTTATGTGGAAATACCAAAATACAGTCTTAAAAAAATATGATCTACATTCCATGTTATTCACTATTTTTCCTTTCTATTTTGATCATCATTCAATGGCTGAATATCAAAAATAATCAAAATCAAAACTCTATTGTTTGATTGTTTTTGTTTGATATTGATTATGTCCATCTTGAATAATGAATCAGTTAAGAATAAGCTTATTTAAAGGCTGTATATATAAAATTGGAGCTGCTTAAAGATGGGTCAAGGACAGAAATAATTACAGTCTGATTAAAAAAAAGAAACTATTTATGAATTTATTAAATTTATTTGTGTCCCATCTTGTCACATGGCTATGTTTCACAGCAGCTGCCATACCTTTTCTCATATGTAATAAACCTCACATCTAATTCAAAGCAATGAGAATTTGTTTAAGGCCTAAAATAGGTCACAAAAATGAACAATAAAAAGGTTGCATCTATTATCAGGTAAAAACAATTGACTGAAATATAGCCAAATCCAACTACTGCTTTAATCAGCGACTTCTAGAGATTTATTTTATGCTCTAAGAACCTAACATATCATCAAAAAATAAATCTTTTCAATAACAAGCCAGAAGTCCTAATTAGCATAAGAAATATAGATGTATCTGAAGATAATTATTCACAGATAATAATTATCCATAGAAAAAGATTTTTTTAATTTCTGATCCCCCAATTGTCTTCAGCACTCACAGCATCTGAAGCAAAAGTTTATTTTTATTCAGATGTTCCCTTTCCTTCCTCCATTCTTTTTTTCATAAACCTCAAAAGACTAATTATCTACATATTAAGCATGTTTCTGAAATATGAGTGAACCTATCATCATAGGCAAATGTGCTGAAGAATGTACCCCATTATTTGAAATGACAGGATGTATATAAAGCCCATATGTTTTCAAAAGGGTTTCTGTCAGTATTAATCAAAATGTTGGCAAATTTATGAACACACTGAACAGCACGCCTGCCATATGGGTAATCTCTCTCCTTTAATATTGGGAATTTGAATTAATAATAAACAGTGTAGAGAGCATGGGATAAAATCAATGATCTAAGTGCCAGAAAAAATAAAATAACTTTTGAACTTGCTTGTTTCTGCAAGGGTCACTTTTTGTCTTCCCTCAAATGATCTTTATGCCTCTGGATGATCCAATAGTTATATCAAGGAATATCATAAACTGGAGAAGGCTTTTTATATTGATTGTATCTTGCCACTATTGCAGGATTTTAGGCAAAACCAGCTTCAACAACTCAGTATCTACTTTTAAGTAAGTTGTAGGAACCCAAGATTCAATCATAGCTCATGGCTAATATTCATATATGACCACTATTTTTGAGGGGGGGGGTCAGCACTTTAGCCAGCTCTAACTAGCTGGATCTACCCATCTTTTTTTTTTTTAATTTTCCAGATTATTTTTTGATAGCTAATATTTGTTGGCATGAAAATCAAACAATTCTTGATTTTAGCTGGAAAAATGTATGGGAGAATGACTACATATGCCTCAACAACATTCTAAGGTAATAATAAGAAAATGTGTATTTATTTGGATTTACTAGGTTGTAAGAATATATTACAGCTAGTCCTCATTCAATGACCACAATTGGGATTGGCAACTCTGCTGCTAAGCAATGCAGTTGCTAAGGGAATATCAAGTGACTGCAAGGAGTTACTACATCACTTTCCTTCAATTATTAAGATAATCACCACAAATCATTAAGTGGGACATCATATGACTACAACTTGAGATTTTACTGCCAGCTTTTTCCATTGACTCTGCTGGTTGGAAGCTGGTTCTGAGTCATGCAAACAGCAATCTTATGACAACAGGATGCTATGAAAGTCCTAAGTGCAAGGACTGGTCATAAAATTCCTTTTCCAGTACTGTCTAAATTTTGAATGGTTGCTAAACAAGGCCATCATTAAATGAGGTCCATCTGTAGAGTGGAAGGTTTCCTTATTAAGTCATTTAATGGACTTACTGTAATATACAGTATCTTACATTAAGAAAAAAATACTTAGTTGGTTTACAAACCATTATATATTTGAAAATGGTCTTTAATGATCTAAAAAGAATTCCTGAAATAAAATTTTCCAACTTCTAGAGCTGGCACCTTTTTTGTTGATATTCACTCATTGAATCCCTTCTGTCACTTTGGTACTTGATGGAAACTATTTTGCCAGCTTTATCTATTCATAATAGTTCCTTAAATTCTTGAATGCTCCTGCTTGTCTTACCAATGGTAATATCTAGCTACTTTGTCCTCTGTCAACATGTTTTTCAATTGCCCTCTATTTTTATTTTATTTTTTTGTAAGAATCAATTTGATGTCCAATGATCAAGTCTCTGATAAACCTTGACAGGTCTATAACCTATATTTTTCCATTTTGTTTCCCAATTAATCATGCAAATACAGATTGATTACATTTGTCTCTCTACAGTCATGTGATACTTCATCTCTCTCCTAGGATTTCTCTGAAATAATGAAAATGTTCAACCTTCCTTCAGCAACTTTGTTCGGTACCTTAGGTTGAAAGCCCAGGTCATTCAAAGTCAGCAGATATTTGTGTCTGTTTTTATGAAGCTCTTCAACTCTTCATAATTACCTACTATAGTATATTTTCTTTTTTCAGAGAAGGCTGATCTAAAATAGGCATGGGATCATTCATTCTGTCTCTTCCTCCTCCTCCTCCTCCTCCTCACTACTTATTTTTCTCACTCTTTTCCATTTATTTTGAATGTAGCTGAAGCTCTTCTACAGTACTCAGTTTCTTTCACTAACCTTAGCATTTATGTTTTCTTCTGTACAAATCCAGAGTGCCTGTATGTAGCTTTCTGACTTGGCCTTCTTCCACATTTTATATTTGCCCTTGTGGATTCTTAGATTTTTAGTAAGCTTTTGTGCAGTGAGCCTGGCCTGTTCTGCATCTTCAATTTTTTGCTCTCTTTGGATTTGTTTGTCATTGTGCTTTTTTTTTTTTAGGAACACTCATCCATCTTGGATTCCTTTTCCATTAGCTTCTCTATAATGGAATCCTACTTATCATAGTTTGGGGCTTATTAAAATCTGTTTTCTTGAAGACCAAGACAGGCATTCAATTATGTTCAGCTTTCATTTTAAGTCTCCTCCAAATCAAGCTCAACTCCGGTGACTGAATAAGCACATCCTTGGGTTTTCTTGATAAGAGTATAGAGATGGTTTGACATACCTTCTAGGATGTTTTGTGACTTCATTATCTAGGCCTACAATCTTGATATTTCCAAGTAATGTCCTATGCAATTATAAGCCATGAATGACCCTGGCCAGAGAAGGTCATAAAAATTTTTCCAACGGTTGTATTTCCTTTATAATTATGAAGTCCACCATTATATAGTCATCAACATTGTTGTCCATTTACTATATTTTCCCATAGTGATTAATGTAAAGTGACATATAACTCTATACTCTTTGGTCTTCTTTTTTGCAAACATTGTTAGCCTATATAGGCTTTGTCTTTTCAGTTTATTTTGAAAATTCTTAAAATGATAGTCTGTAGGGCACACCACATGCACCACAACTGATCTTGGTGAAGTTAGCAATCATATTTATATTCCCAACTGTACAAATTTCATCATGGCACTATTTGCTTTCAACCCACAAATTACCCATATGAATATCTCAGATCATAATTTCAGAATGTATTGATTGGCCTTCCCTCTTATTATTTTAGGAAGTCCTTGAAGCTGTATTTATTTCCCTTCTAATATAACAGCCTCAAAGATACTGATTGTGATTCCAAGAGTACAACATGATGTTTGTGAAACTGAATATTCAATAGCATATGTTTTGGGACATATGTTTTAGGCCATTGAGTATATTTGGAATTGGAACATTAGAGCATGTTAGGACCCTCTCTGAAGACAGCTGTAAGCATGGTTGATTAAAAACAACACATATAAAATAGAAATACATTTCCAACACCCAACTTTTATTTTTTAAGAATGTTTGTGTGGAATCCAGAGGTACCGTTTGCTATACAGATCGTCCTTAAAGCTAATGATTTGCTTTGCAGTCTGCTACCTTCACATTTTAATTTTTTCAATAGACAGGAAATTTGTGGGCAGGCACAAAAGCAGAACACTTTTAGTACTCAGAATATATATGCTCCTGAAACCATGAATCAGGATTAGATAAAAGGAATTCCATGTAGACATCCCCTTTCCAGATTTTTAAAATAAATAATAGATAACTGCCATTTCAGATTAAGCAAATTATTCCCACAGAGAATGTAAGATTTCAACAATTCCCTTGCTCAGCCTTGACAGAATAATTCTAGTTTTTATTAAGCATGATATCTGAACAAAGTAAATATATATTGATCATAGCTAAGATTAAAAACAAGTAACTGCTAACAAGCAGTTCATTTCTACTGGGAAATAACATGGGTTAATTCAGTATTTTTGTATCTCAGTTTCTTAAACTTCTACAAAACTGGGGAGATAAAATGTGAAATGTCCTATCAACTACTTTAACAATGGCTTTACACATGTCACAAGAATTGTCAGGGAAAAATAAATTTCCTTTATCCTCTCAAAAAACTTTTAATCATAAAGAGGGACTATATGATATTATTTCTTCAAAAGAGCTCTCAGGATCATTTTTAAAACTGTTTTGCGTGAAGAGTTATTTATTGTAGGCATCGTATTCTGAGTAATGGTGGATACTCTATCTTGCACCTGTTTGATTCATTATTTCAGATCTGAGAGCAAAGGACTTTGGGAAAGAAAGTTATAATTTGGAACTGTCAATGAAATTTAATGTCATTCTTTAGACAAAATTGCAACAGCCGCACAGCAATGATTCTCTAGTGAAACTGTGTAACTTCTTATCTGTCAACATTGATTCTAAACTTACTTTAGGCTTAGAATTGTGACAAGTGAACAGAAAGAACATATACTTTTTTATTTTGCATTGAGGCTCTGCTCACAGGATCTGCATGTGATCTCCTGTTCATTAATAATCTAAACCCTATGATTATGGAAGGCAATGGTGCTTTGGTCTCTGAAGATGTTCTTCCATGGCTTTAGCTGAAGTATCAATGAGAAGAAGGTGCTTTGCCGAAGGTTAAATTGAAATGAAGCATTCCTTAGGGCAGGGGTGTCAGACTGGCTGCCCACGGGCCAGATGCATCACGTGCAGGCCAAGCCCACGTGACAGTGCAAGTTTGACACCTGTGCCTTAGGATCTTTTCCAGAGCTTTCTGATCCCAAGCTACATTCAATTAGTAAGCACATAACATTCCTGGCAATAGAACATTTTTCTAAGTGTGTACAGTTTTTTATTTATCTACCATCATAATTTCTTACCACCCCAATACATGTAATTCTACAAATTGACTCACTTTATTCCATATTTCCAATTCTTAAAATTCTTCCTTTTTGTTCATTGCACTGCATTCACATCACAAGTTTATTTGCATTTGGTTTAGAAGCTGAGTTTAAAATTTGGAGGCTATAGTTTCTAGCGCCTTGCCCCTGTTAGAATGTAGATGTAGAGGGAAAGGTCATCTCCCCCCCCTCTCTCTTTTCCTCTTTCCTCTTTCTCTTTCTCTCTCACATAAACAATACACATTATGAATGATCACTTGATCATCATTAAGACATACTGCTATTGTGAGTGATGGAGGTTGCATTGGGACCTTTAGACTATGAATGAAGTACACTTTGACAAATTAATATTAGTAGCATAAAACCAGCTCATATTGTTGATCAGACACAAGATGTTCCTATCAGGAGAGTTTTGGCTGGCCAGCCTTAATTTCAATTTTCTTTGTATGCAGAATACAGTCACCCAGATGTAAAATCACTGTCATCCAATCTATTTTCTTGTTTTTATGGAGTTGGCAGTTAGTCAGAGTTGTCCTAGGGAAAGGTGGGCAGCTGTAATAGTGTAAGAGAGAAGTGAAAGGCAAGAGGAGATAAGAGGAAACCCCTGTGGGTCAGTGAACTGAGTATATATAAGTTCTTCATCTCACCAATGTTTTGGATTAGTCCTACATGATAAAAGTGAGAATATAAGGCAACAGATTACCAAAGGAAAAGAAGAAAGAGTTTTTGTGATTAGCCCATACATTCAGAAATACTTGATTCATTGTTATTTCTCTAGGTACGTGCCTATTTGATCAGAGAAAATCATGAGAAATAGCAATAAATCAAGTATTTTTGAATGTGCAGGCTAATCACCAAAAGTATAGCATTTATTACTGTAGTTATATTTTTGCATTTTATTTCTATAACATCATGGATCTTCCAATTTAATTATTATGAAATAGTGGTTTTATTATGGGCTTTTTAAAATTGTATGAACTTATCTGAAAAGCTAAAAAAAGGACATGTGTAAAATATATAAGTTGAGTCCCCACATTTGTATCTTGCATAGAATTTAGATACCAGTTTGAAAGCAAAGTTTACAAAGGTTTACAAAGAACACCTGTGAATCCAGTCCTCCCCTGCAACAATTAATAAATCAAACCTTTTCCTTATAAAGTCCCATCCTTTGAAGTGTATGTCTTCTTGGACTAATGTTTTTGCCTTTCATCTTGATTCAGCTGTTATATAATAGATGACCCATGTGAAAAGATAATGCTGGTTGCATAGAACCTGGTATGTAAGCTTAAACCTGATGGAATGCCAACCAGGCTAGCCATGTTAACAATGAAAGCTAGAATCTGTTTGGAGAAATATGATATTGATTTTGACCTTAGACGGAATCAGGGCTGTTCAGTGTAGTGCTTATGGCAAATATATGGAATTGATTTATATGATTAAATGAATAAATACCCTATTGTTTAGTTTTGCATGAAAATATGTGGCACCTAGGTCGGAGTTAATCCTTAATTTTTTCCCCATGCATAATAGATTCCAAAGTGTAAACATAGCCATCAGCATGAACCAAAGTAGATGCTCTGAGTCAACAGTCAAAGGCTTGATTGTGAACTTAAAAACATTGATAATGTTTGCGAAAAACTCCAGACTCTATTATATTATATTTTTAAAGTTGATTGTAAGAGTCTTCATAAAATTGTCAGGTCTCTGACTCTAAAATATCACAGATAAAACAATACCAAGCTTTTTTTATATGTCTTTGTCTCTGCTTTTATTGATTTATTTTCAAAATCTTTGATATTTTTGCTTCAATTCAATTTCTCCATTTATATTTTCTTCACCAGTATCACCCCTAAAACTAAAGATGGAAGTCAGTAGGAATGAATGGGTATTTATATGTCAGAAAACATTTTTTTTAAGAAAGGAACTTGACAGGTTTAGTTTTATCTATTTATGGTCTAAATTAAGGGTCCCCAACCCTGGGCTACAGCCCACTACTGGGCCATGGCCTATTCCAGGCCACGTGACTCTGTTCCCCTCTCTCCCTATTAATAGAATAAAACCAGATATGGGGATTTGTGCCTCTTTCCCAGATTTAAACCTTGGTTTTCATTTTTTTTCTCTTTCCAAGGGAAAAAGAGAGGAAACAGTTAAATTATTCTTCTGCTCCAGCTGGCCACCCTCAGCTGATAACATTTGCATTCTAAAAATCTTGTCTGTTTAATGAAAAAGGTACATGTAATTGTCACATCTAGTTTTTGCCCAGAATTGTCAATTTGATAATGATTTGTTAATTTCTTATATACAATGAAGGGAAAATTAAGATTTTCAATCCCACAGTAAGTTAAGCACATCCCCAAACTGTTGAATCATAAATGCTTCTTTATTTCACAGTAATATATTAATGTATGGATAGAATGTCATATAATATAGAATAGCACTTTCAGATCTCCTTTGGTACCCTTCAGCCCTCTGATGTGCTGCATATTTCCAGGCATTTGCATGGAAAAGAAAAATAAAACTGCAAGCAATTATGAACTAATGTTTAGGAAGCCCAGTTCTTCATGCCATATCATAGCCTTCGCAAATGTAAGACATATCAATGAAAGAAAATGTAATATTTTGCATCAACTAGTTCATGCATATTTTAACAGCATAATAATGCCATTATCTCATATCATTTATTTTAAATGATGCATAGGTCATTTTACTCAAACAGTTTTAAGTTTTAACAGTGGCACAAAATCATAAAAACTCCTATTGCAATCATACTAAATTCTGCCTTGCTAGATTAGGATAAACAGCCATCTGTTTGTTTTTTCTCTCTTCAAAACTGGAAACATTAGAAGGTTCACAAAGCATAAAATGAATACCCAATGTCCCAGCATATGCTTTTCTCTGAGTTTATGTAATTTATAGTCCATGGTGTGAAGAATCTTAAATAATTGCTACAATATACTTTTCTCTCCTGAATATTATCTGATTTTCTCTTACTGTAAAAACTAAATATTGAAGATGTAGACATAACCTCTGCAGAAATGAACTAGGATCCAGATCTATTACAGCTAGTCCTCAATTTACCATACAATTCAGCCCAAAATTTATGTTGCTAAGTGAGACATTTATAAAGTGAGTTTTGCCTCATTTTATGACCTGTTTTGTCACAGTTAAGTGTATCATCGCAGTTCTTAATAACACAGTTGCTAAGTGAATCTGGCTTCCTCATTGACCTTGCTTGTCAAAAGTTTGAAAAATGTGATCACATGACCTTGGGACACTGCAACCATTATAAATATGAACAAGTTGCAAGGATCCTAATTTTGATCACATGACCATGGGGATGTTGTAACCATTATAAGTGTGAAAAACAGTCAAAAGGCCCTTTTTTCAATGCCATTGTAACTTTGGTCACTAAATGAACTGTTGTAAGTCAAGGACTACCTGTATTTAGATAGAGATACCTAGAGTCCTTAATTATAATGGTCTGTGTATCAGCTATTGCCTCTGGCATTATCAATATATAGATGTCACAGACTTTGACTGAGCAGGTCTGAACATTTACACCAGTGAAGATATCACAGAAGGGATTAATTCTTACAGAACTCTCTCAGTAGATACAAATATTGAGTTTGGTTATATTTGCATACATTCTGTTCTGGATGAGCAACATGGCATGATTCCACCATTAATTTGTTCATTGGCATTTAACAAAGATAAATAACAATGTATTACAGTTTTTATATGCCAAAATATTTATGACATTTTGCTAGATCAAAACAAAAAAAAACACTTAAAACATACCTGAAACTAATACTGATTGGTATTTTGAAATCCTATCCAATAGACTTGAACTTAAAATGTTGGTATAGTTTACATATTCTGTGGTTTGAGTTTATAATGTCAAGTTATAGAGAAGCTGAAAAGCAAAGACATTATTTAGCTTTTCTTTCCATGGAATGTCAAGATTCATTTTCAGTGCCTATGACATATATTTTTAATAAATATTTTACTTTTGAACAAATTCAATTATTCACAAACCATCTAATTACAAATTTATTTATTTATTTATTTTGGTTTGGGATGACCCCAACCATTGTACTTATAAATTATAGTCAATATTTTGAAGCACTGTGTGAATCAAACCACAGTGTTCTTTTATCTGAAATTATTTCCATTATATGCAATGTTATAGTTATTAATGTGTAGGTAACTTCTGAATTTGCCCAATTCTTCAGTTTTATACAACCTGAGCACATCTATATGTCTTGGGGACCTGTTTGAATTCTTGTTTCTGTTGTTATCTATATATATATATATAAAACAGAGCCTTGGGTTTGTATGTGCTCTATACAAAAATTCAGTTCTGCACCAAACTGCCC
>JANHGC010004278.1:361007-375163 GCA_027560395.1 Boaedon fuliginosus | reverse complement strand
TGTCCCTCTGTTTCTTTCTCTTTCCTTCTTTTTCTTTTTCTTTCGTCTTTCCCTTTCTCCTTTCCTGACCCTTCTTGCATGCAAAAGGGAAAACATTTTCTTCTTTTGTTTTGTTTTTTTGTTTGTTTTGCAAGCCCTCTCCAGAGAAAATGGAGCCCGGGGAGTGATTCCATTCTAGAAATTCTAACTATATATTGCTTATATTAATTCAGTTGTAGCAATGTGGAAGCTGTATAAAAAAAGACGCAAACTCCTGGGTTAAGGAAATGACAAGGTTCTTAAGGGCAGAGTACACTGAGTAATTGACACCAATGTTAGACTGATAGATATTCAAAAACATTTGAATAATTCAACATGTATATGGAAAAGATATGGGGAAAATGTTGCTTATGAAATACACATATTGTGTTTACCACAAAATATTATAGAAAATAGCATGTAGAATGTGTATATGGGGACAGTTGCATACTGTATGCATACAGAATAAACATTACAAAAATCTGCAGGCAGAAATAGGTGCAGATTTTCATGATGCTTTTCAAAACAGATAGAAGAAAAATTAATGGAGCAGAAGAATCAGTATACACAACACTCTCATGTGGATTTAACCATGTCTATTGAAACTTTCTCTTCCTTTATCATCACTCTGAATCTCTCTACACATATACGAATTTGAGAGCCCTCTTCTTACTGCAATTTCTATTTTGTCAGAAGACAGCATGCATTGGATAGAATCAAGTGTGTTTATGAAAATGGGCATTTTAGAATATTCAGATTTTCCTATGATAAAATTCTGGAGAAGAGAAGAGTTTTTGATTCAGAAGAATCATCTTCTTTCTCAGGTTGCTTGTGTCTTTATGTCTTCAAGTTTCCAGGCTTGCTTTTATGCTCAGCATTCTTGTTCATCCATGTTCAATGGTGGAAAACATGCTTTGTGTACAAAAGATGGCAAATTAATCTTTGAGATAAGATTGGAAAAAACATATGACTGAAATGCTAAGGGTCCAATAGGATCAATTATAATGAGGTACATTAAATAATGAACTGTATGAAAACAAAGTACTTTTATATATGTCTGATGTTTTCTGCAATTCAGTACATGTTCTATATGAAAAAATCAATTTGAAATATTTGAAATTGATCCATTTGCCTAACTGGCCATGTTCTCTTTGGATTGTATTTTAACTTAAGTTTTCTGTTTTTGAAACTCTCTCTCATTTGATGCCTGCTGCCCAACTGTGTATACATTATACCACTTTCTTTTCTCTTGTTTGTCAATGAAAAAATAAAACAAAAAGCATAATCACTGTCATAAAACAGTGAGGTGATATTCCTAACTGAGAAGTCCCTTCAGATTATTAACAGATGAAGTATAGAAAGTGTAGCATTTCAAAGTTTCCAAGTCTTTAGTGGAATACATTACATTCCAGTGGGTTCATCTGTTTAACAGTCAACATTTTGCTGTGTGTATTAACCTTGGCTACATATGCTTTTGGTTTTCAGTTTTTACTAGCTTTGTTCTCTATTACCACACTTTCCTTTTTATAGTCATATAGGAAATTATAATAAAAATAATAGGTCTACTTCATTGTACAGCATAAATAGAAGTTCCTGCTTAAATAGTTCCTGTTTTTTTTTCTACACATGGGTTTTAAAGAAAAAGAACAAGCACTTGTGCTGCAAAATTAGATGACATCAATTTTGTTTCATTCATTCACTCATTCTGTGATCTTGTGTAATTGATCACATGATTAAGCTTTTTTAAAAAAGCCAGCAGCCCAGACTGAAGACTCAGATTCCATGCAACGGGATGAGCTCCTGCCCTCGTTCCAGTTTCTGCCAATTTAGCACTTCAAAAGTGTACAAATGCAAGTAGATAAATAGGTACCACTTTGGTGGGAAGTTAACAGCACTCTGTAATGTCATGCTGGTCACACGACTGCAGAAATATCTTTGGACAGAACTGGCTCAATGGCCTTAAAACAGAGATAAACATCACCCTTTAGAGTCAGCAACGATTAGCAGAGTAAAATCTGTAGGGACGCTTTTACCTTTACTTTGGGAAGATTGTCCTTAGTTTCCTGTCTCTGAGTTTGAAGACAAAATTTCCACCTCGAGTTCCCCGATATGGGTGAAGAGAGGCGGGATATAAATCAATCAATCAAACAAACAAACAAACAAACAAACAAACAAACAAACAAATAAATAAATAAATAAATTCCAGCTCTCCCATCTATTTTCATGGAAGAGTCATAATTTGGTTTCCATAGGCCCTACACTTTCTTGGTATTACATTTTCTCCTCATTACAGACCAATTTATACCATGCCTATTGTCTACAAAAGCCTATGTTAGTTCATATATTTACTATGCAATTTTTGAACCTAAACATGATTCCTGGTGGTTAAATAAGCCTTTGATTTATATGGAATGTTATTTGTATGAATGACAGCACAGCACAATTGTCCCTTCAGTGCAGAAAGATAGCATCAGCCCCAGAAGATTCCTTGTAAGGATAAACAATTAAAATGACTAATGGCATGCATCTTGAGGCCTGTCCTGCTTAGATCAGATATCAGATTATGATCATGTCTCATGTAAAGTTTTCTATTTATTTCACTGTGCTAACAACATGCATGAGGAGCTTGGATCCAACACAAAACGCCCAGGTTTCTTTTAATGGCAAAGTAATTTATTTTCCTTAAATAATTTCCATAGGGATGGATGATTCAGTCATGTCTGGATTTGATCATTTTCCAGCTTTTCCAGCCAAGCTTATTTTCTTTTATTTCTCTGCAGTATTCTGTACATTTAAAAGTCAGCCCA
Organism: Boaedon fuliginosus; assembly: GCA_027560395.1. Taxonomy (NCBI): domain Eukaryota; kingdom Metazoa; phylum Chordata; class Lepidosauria; order Squamata; family Lamprophiidae; genus Boaedon; species Boaedon fuliginosus. The sequence continues at coordinate 372,338 of JANHGC010004278.1, read as the reverse complement.
ATCAAAGATATTTTTGAGAGGATGTACATTAATATATACATTTGTGTATTAACTGATTTATTGTTATTGTTGTACACAATATACAGATATCAGTACTTTGTCTTTTTTTAAAAATCCCCACTTATCGCTACATTCTACATTGGGAATAGTTTACAAAACGGTGCTGTGCTAAATCCTTATCAGAATATACGCTGAATAATGTGTGTAATAATTCAAATATTAGAATGCTGCAATATTTATTCACTTAAAATAATAAATCAATTTAAGTAGCAGCTTAAAATAATAATAAAAAAAGAACTATTAAGAGGAAAATATTTTCCTTGTAGCAGCTCTATTTGATATTTGGATTATACTCATCTGGAATGCAATAATAGATCATTTTTTTCATATAGTAGCAAATGCAAAAGTTACTTTTGTTCAGGGGACTAAAGAATAGAGCAACTAAAAGAGGAGAGATTAGAACATCTGAGAATGAGTGACCAAAAATCTATCCTTGAGCAATTTTGTAAAAATAATAAATGTGGCGATTGTATTTATATGAGGCATTTATGGGACAGTTTGGCCACACACTTGTGTCAAGAGTCAGCAGAGCAATTCACTCAGAGCAAAGGGGTCAACCTCTTTCCGCAGAGCAATTTTTTAAAAAATATAACAAGTATCCTTCCTGGTATACAATTGGCCTATACTGTGGCGAAACAGAGCCTTGTGCATAGCAAGCTGATGAGACAGATATCTTTCCAAGTTTTGCCTTTCCGCACAGGCTCATTTTCCCTCATAATTGCAAACCACAAGCGCCTCAATTCAATGGCCCTATGATCCAAACACCTTTTGGAGAAATTAGGTTATCATTCATTAGCTATCTATCATTTGGCCACTGGTAGGCTGGCAGGATATGAGGGCCATTTAATTAGGCCCAGCACCACTCTTTGGTGTGAAAAGGGCTCTCAAAAGCTTCAATTCCCTACAGCTTCACAGCGGGAAGTTGTTGGCGATAATTGACATAGGATTTCCTTGTTAACCAGCAGCAGACATGCTGGATTAAAGCGACAGAGATCTCAAGAAGAAAGTGAAAAGAGATAAGACAGGGCTTGGAAAGACTTGTGCTTATTTTGCACTTGAGGATGATGAGCAAATAGCAATAACAAACTGGAGAGCTGCTCCCTGCACGTAAGGCCTTCACTTATCAGTCCCATTTCAGCTTGGCTGATCAAAGATTGACTTCCCTTCAAATAACACAGGCCTGGGGTTTGTTAGTTTATTAAGCTGCAGGTTTTATGAATTATCACAGTTTTAAAGATGGATTGCGGCTTATGTGAAGGGGGAGAGGATTATCGTGTTTTCATCTAAACAATTATAAAATATCACAGCTGAAAGCTTGCTTGCAAATGACATCATTTTCTCCTGCAAACTAAACAGGGCCATTGTACGCCTTCCTATACCAGGCTCCAACAAGTGTGCTGCCTCCTGAAAATTAACTCTGCTTTTGAGAAGCAACCACAATGTAAATATATCTCTAGTTCACAGTGCTTGTGCTATTTGACAAGGAAACTCATATAAAGCAGTTAGGTGGAGTTCAAAAATAGAAGCAGCAGCCTGTTGGAGACCCATCCTATAGAGATGTTTCTTAAATTATGCTTCTGATAAAATGACCCTGAAGCATATACACATGAGTATTGTTAAAATGAAAATGTCTTCTTTGGATGAGAGACAATTATTGTATCTCACTTAATAACTTAACCTTGCACAGCACATGTGGTAATAATAAAGAGACTAAAGCAGTAAACCCTTGTTAAGAGCATTTCCTCATTTTTTTTTGCGGATGGGGAATATGCGGATAAGGTTGTATGTGCAAATGGAATATACATTCTACATAATAAAAGCAAAATACCCTGGAAAAGGCAGCACCATGATCAGACTACTTATTAATAGGACCAGTATTCTACTTATTAATAGGACCTGTATTCTATAGGTACAGATTATTGTAATTTATGCTTTCTAAATCATAACAACCTTAGAGATGAACAAATTAATTAACTTAATCTGCCTTATAAATATTCTGCATTTCATTATGGTTTTTGGAAGCAGTAATAACTTTGCTGTTGTATAACTTTGTAGAAGTTTGCTATTGATATCATCAACTGAATGTTGTCTAGGAATACTTTACAAATAGCATCAAGTGTTACAATTAAAGGACGAAAGTTGATGCAAAATTAATGTGTTATTTTAATTACTAGGTGGCATTAGATTTAATTGTAAATTGATGGAGTCAAATATTGCCTGTTTCTTGTGTACAAGTCTACTCTAATGTTGTCTACTCTGGGTTATTTTGAAAAACCATTTACACACTGGGGATACTATAAAATATCTTAATTTTTGTGCCTTCCACAAACAATGTTTATATTTAACGCTTGGATACAGAATATCTGAAGACTCCTTGCTCTATTTCTTCCTCAAAAGGTGGCTAATCAATAGGGATTTCTCTTTTTTAGCTTGCAACAGGTTTTTTTTTTTAAAAAAAACTTTGATTTTGCCTTTATTTTATTTTGATCAGAATGTAATGTTGATGAATTTATCTGTGTCTCATTTTGATGAGAAAATTATTTATGAATATTTATTGTTAAATATCTAGCTTCCTGATTAGTAAACTGTGAAACTTGCATGACAATATCTCCCATTTTAATAACCATTTTTAATTCAATTCTTCTGTCAACAACTGTACTTTACTACAGCTTCCTACAGCTTCTATCTTTTTACTACCTAAGGAATTAAAGAAAGCACCTTGCAATTTAAGATCAGCAGATACATGTGCCAGGTTTTTCTTTCACAGAAGACCTTTATCAAGCAAGAATACTAACACACAATTATTATATTATATGCAGAAAGGAGAAAACCATAAAGAACCTCATAAGGATATTTTGTTATGTAACATATTAAGTCCATTCTTCCTCCTCTTTATATATGCCAGATGTCAGAGTCAACTAAACTGTTTCAAACTGATGTGCACAGCAGTTTTTAAGGAAATTGTCCACAATACACTAGAGAAATATAGAATCATTCCAAGCTAATGTGGACAACTACAATGATAGCTGCTCCACATTTATCAGGGGACCAGAAAAGAGAACCCAGGACATGAGCTTCAACAACAGTGAGTTAACCATCCTGATGAGGCTGTCTGATGATATTAATATTAGCAATGTATTCCTGATTTCCCACATCTCAATTTAGAACATGTTCATTCTTTTTAATTTTCCAGAAACATTCATGAAAGAAGTTTCTCTGAGATTTCATTAATACTTTATTCTTTCTAGATGCTTCACAGCTGTCACATGGATTCATGGATTCAGACTATATTTAATGTACTTTTACTTTTAGATATTCTCTAATTCCATATTTTGTTTTTTTTTTAGTATTTTTTATCTTTTTGAAGAATGTGGGGTATTATAACCAGTTTCAATTAGCTAGGCAAGTGCAAGGAGCTCAGAGTTGATGAGACTCTCAGACTAATTAATTGATTATTGTCCTCCCCCCCCAAAGGAAACATGTATTTGGAAAGCAAGGGTGGTAAAACAAATAGCATTTAAGACTCTCAGGTGAAGATCTTGCCAACCTGACTTCCCTTGTTTTCCCAGCTTGTAGATATTAGTGATAGCTAGTGATAGTTAATTTTTACAGATCTAATATTTTGTTTCCTTTTTTCTGATATGTATTTTTTGCAAATTGAAACAAAATGTATCACTTAATTTCTTGATTTTTGTAACGATTTTTAAACAAAATTATGAGTCTGTATGTTTGTGTGTGATCATTTCACATCATGTTGTCTGAAGACCATATGTATGAATATTTGAATCAGTTTATTATAAACTTCAGCTGTAGATTCTATAATCTAAATCCCATTCAATTGACTATAGTTTATATTAGTGTTGTCAAATTTAAGAATGCCCAGTTGAACTATAATTGTGCACTCTTATTAATACAAATGGGCCTTAGATCTTGTAATTATCTTTTGTGTTTTGGAATTTATTTATATGTTTGTTGGATTTTGACTATGTTAAATTTTAAAATATGAAAATGCCTTCTAAATTACTCATCTTTAAAATATCTTTTGAAATGATGTTTGGATTTGTCTTAAGTTGTAGACATACCGTATTTGAGGCATTTCCTGAAGAGCAATATAATTCATGCATAGTAGTTTCTCCCAGGAAAAGAGAAACAAAAAATAATAATTCAAGTGTGGATATTTGATAAATTCCTAAAGTTACAAGCAATGCATCTGCTTTTAATGTTTTCTATCAGAAGACTCATGCAGTATATCTCCCTCTGCCTTTTCTGAGTCAGTGTTTAATCATCCAAGCAACCTTATAATAGGGAAACACACTTTATGGCACTGGAAGATTTACTTTTCCGTTGCCATGTGACTCTCCTGACAACCAATAAATGCCTTATATTGATGAAGTGAACAAATCTCTATCTGGTCATTTTCAACTTGAAACTAATAACCACCATCATGAAATCAGGCATGCAATAAGCTAGGTTAAAACAGAGTTCATCAAATAAATCATTCAGGAATTTTCTATTTCTCTCCCAAGACACGTTGCACATCTGCTTGTTGAAAGGAGGGGAAAAGCAGTATTTCTTTGATCAACTTAAAAAAAACATGTTCTTGTACCTGTCCTTAGGGCTTTTTTTTTTCCTGGACCCAATCCTAGAAGATGTATGGTACACCCACAGATTGGACTCTTTTCAAGTGAATTTAGGTGCAGTATTATTGCCTAATATAAGACATTTGGAGACGATATATGATGTTGTGTGCCAAGTAACAGAGAGATAAGAAGCCAACTTCTCTGTATTTTTAGATGTCTAGAAATAACTTTTTATAAACTCTTTCAGGGGGAAAATCACTGCATTTTAACATTTTAAGTAAATTAAACATATAGGGACAAATTAATGATACAATGTAGATGTTAACCCTGATAAGGTGGTTTCTGGAATAAGATGCCATACACAACAGGAAATCGAAACATATAGCAAATTCATTGTTGATATGAGTTATTATCTTTATTATAGGTCACAGATCCAGACAACACAAAATTCAATATAACACATGGAATAAATGTGTCTGTGACCCATCTACTTTGCTGTTAAGAAGTTCAAATTTTATGGGCTACATTTATTATACAAGCCTAGCAATTAGATTTGGCTAGAGCTATTTTAGCATTATTATCTGCCAAAAAGAAGCTATACAAAGAATTCTTCTATCTGTCCAGGAAATGAACTAAAAAAATATACAAATTATCTTGGTAGAACTTACAGTGAAGCAAAAGACAAAACCATGAATCCATACTCCTGACTTCACAAGTGCAAAGTCTTCCAGCACTGGGGATTTTTATGGAATTTTCCCTTGAGTTCAATCCTTATATAATGGATAGGATTCTGGGCGGCGTACAATCATAAAAACAACGTTAAAACTCTAAAATCAAGGTAAAAAAATTCTAAGAACCACATAATAAAAACAAACACAAGCATTATACAAAACATACTATGCATTCACGCAAGAGATGCCTATTGACTGAAACAGTTGAGAAAAAGGAATTGAATGCGTTTATTTACTTAGCAAGTTTTTTTTTAATTCATCTTTGTCAAGACAGTTCATGATACAAAATATATGCAAAATTAAATATGTTCATCTGAATTAAAGTTCATGTTTAGACAACCCCTGCCCACTAAAATTCAATATGGTGCCCTTCAGATATTTTGAGTGACACCTCCAAATTTGACAATGATGAAGGATTATGGGAGTTTGCCAGTTTCTGCACCATTTTGCCTTTCTGACAGTCTAGCATCAAGTTCTCTTCTTTCCACCCTCATTTTCAAATTCATATTAAATCTAAATTATCATTCATAAGGTTTTAGTGTAAGTGTAGGAAAAATAAAAATGAATGCCACAGTGTTTATACCATCTGCTATCAGCGACTTTATTTCTTCTTTTTTAAAAGAAAAGCCTCAAGCTTTATATGTTTATTATTAATAACCAGTAGTTGTGCTGGCTTTGTCTTTTAGTTTGCAAGCATGAAAAGCCAATGCAAATCAGCCCTTTTAAATTAAATATGAGAAAACAATTATATTTTGACAGTTAATTGCAATCTTTACTGAATGTGGTATTCTGAACAAGATACCACATGTATTTAGCGTGCTGATTATATATGTAGATTGTTTTGCAAATTAAGAAAATATCCCTAAAAGAGATACAATAATTGGTTTACTAAATCACTATTTCTTAAGGGGACAGTATTAAGAAATGAATGTTGTATGACTACATCCATAATAATTAGCTTTTAACTCACTGCTTAAAGGTTTTAGATTGGGAGGAGCTTCACTTACACACTTATTAGGGAATAAAACACACTGAACTCCCAAGGACTTAACTGAGAGTACACAAACAGAAGATTGCACTGGTAACCTTCAGATCTATAGGTGCCATTCTATTCCTTGCCAGATTCTCAAATGACTTTATTCCAGACTAGTTTATAACCCAGTGTTGCCCAGGTATAGTCGGGCCTGACAGTGTTAGTGGTTCTATGTGTCATGGTGTTCCTTTCCTTTCCTTTCTTTATGCCTTGCTGTGACATGCTGTAGCCTACATTTCCCAGTGTCCTTTGCCCGATTTGCATGCCTTGCTTCTATTGGCTGGAGAGTGTCCGGTTTTCATGTGTTGCCTGGAGCCCTCTGCACATGTGCAGTAGAGCTTGGCAGTAAAATGTGGGTGGGGGTGTGCACTTTGGCACCCTTTTTTGGGGTGCAGACCCCCAAAGGCTTTGTTGACCCCTGCCCCCAGTGCTGATATTACAACACCAAGATGTGCGAAGGTTGGGCGAGATTGGTTGCAGCATGTAGGGGCATATAGAGCACATACAAACACACATATACACACACACTTCTCTTTTATAGATATATATATATAGATTTGGTAGCAGTATCTACCCTATACTGTGATCAAAATTGAACTTTTATGGCATAAATTCCATATAAATCATTTTTTCAGATACATAGTTGTGCTGTAAATGTATGACAGGTAAAAGTACAACAGCAGTAATAATACTCATCATCATTATTTAGTTGTTTGCTTGTTTGGTGGTCTGATTGTTAAATGTTATTTCCCTGTTGGTGACCTGCCCAATTTAAATAAAATACAACACATCTCTGACACTAAAATTTGCTATAAAAATGAGCCCCATATAAATTATCAATATGAAACAGACTCTATAGGGGAGGTAATAGAATGTGTGGATGTTTTTGAAGAAAAGAAAAAAGAGATACTTAGTAAGGTAGGAACCTCCAATGGCTTAAGAGTCTGAGAAAGAAACGTAGGAAGGACCCACCTAAATGGCTTCAGCATTTACTGTAAAAGGAGTGGTGGTTTGTACTTTCACACTTGCAATATTCTGTAAATGTAGCCCTACAAAAAGGTAGAATTACTTCATCCAGTTGTGTTTCTTGTCTGATTTACCTAGGAGCCCTGCCAGGGATCAAATTCAACATCCTGTTTCCCATAGTTTCATACACATCATCCCAGCTACAGATGGACTTATATCAGTCCATGTGCACGTGTGAAATCACAAGCAAGGCAAAAGTGTCCTAACCCTTTTTACCTCTTGTGGCATTACAATTGCTTCTGATCCTAGAAATAATATATTTCTTGTCATTCTTGTTTTCCTTAAATACAGGCAGGTAATTGATTTCTGTGTTACCTTGAGGTAAGATGGGCTGCCTATAAAGTTTATAAATAAATACATGCAAAAATGAAAGACTAAGAGTAAATGTAATATTTCTAAATGCATGAATATCAAAGTGTTGATACTCCACTACTAATAAGAACAAACTGGGAAAATTATGAGAACGTGCTGAAGACACTTAAGACCCACCAAATATAAAGGCATTGCAAAAAAATAAAAATAAAAAATAAAAAAAGTCACCCAACATCCCCAACCCTAACTAAAAGAACCATTTTCAGGTATTTGAAAAAATATTACAAGGAGGAGGAGTTGTGTGTGATTTCAAGAGACAAAACTGTTCCAACCAATCAAAAACTTTCAGCTGCTTACAAACAGATTTTATTGATTTCCCCAAACTTGATCTGGAAGATGAGATTATACAATAGGAAAAAAAAGATGGATGTGTTTATAACAGCATCAACAGCTCATAGGCACACAGACACTTTTTTTAGAAGATGACAGTAACAGCTCTTTCATAACATGCTACCCCAATGCTTTAGTCATATTTGATATAACAGTTGTAAATTCCAAATATAGCACCTCAGAATATAATGCAGAAATGTGTTCAAAGTACACAAATTCAGAAATTTCCTATGCAATGACCTCAAGAGAATTTCCAGCCTTTTAAAACTCCAAGTCTGATTGGAGACTGTAATTTGTTAGTCATAAATCATTATCTTAGTAACTTAAATAACCGGCATTTAGATAATCTAATATATGTTTATATTTCATTGCCCACTTAAACTGTGAAATTAGCAAATTATAAGGTCATGCTAAGGACAAAGTAATGATTTTAAAACTGGGAAATGACAAATTTTAAAAAGAAATAAATCGTTTAGAAAGAAAGTTTCAGTATCTCACAGACGGTAGTCTGCCCAAGGCTTAAATCATTTTACTGCATTTTACATGACTTATTCCGATTTACATAAATGGGGCTAAAATGCTTCTTTGCCTGTAAGAACAATTACATAAATAATTTGTACGTTCAAAATTCTAAAGTTTCAGTATAGTAGATCTGACCCAAATCTTGGTTGGACATATTATCTTATATTAATTTAAATACATCAATTCAATCTTCTTTATTTTAAAATCTGATCAATTAATTTTCTTAGTGCCCTTCAAAGTACAATTGATTATTCTGTTCCAGACTCAGCAGATATTTTTCTGAAACACAGAAACCAAGCTCTTAGTCACAATTTCCCTCGTTTTCACATATATTCTAATTCCCACAAACAAATTTAACAATTGGTTGTGTATAAGTATAAAACTGATAGAAATAAAATATCTCAGAACCATGACAGAAACATAGCTTGCTTAACTTTGATTTGTTAATTTGTTCATGATTAATATACAGAACATAACATACATAAAACATAACATTGGTTTTATTGGGTTTACTCCAAATAGTTCTTTTGCAATCAAATCTGACGTCAATATTTTCCAGAATCCATACTTATGTTCATATCTAGAGCACAATAGCCAAGAGTGCATTCCCACCCGGATCCCCCAAAAGGAGAAGAATCTAAATGTTCCAATATGTGACGTATGAAATAAAAGGCAATACAATTGAAATACGTTATATTTTGGGGAGAGCTGTTGAAACATTTTCTAAATCTCATTTCTCCATGAGTAATAGAACTGCCAGTCCAACACCTGCAGGGGTGGAAATAATTTACTTAGCCTTACTGACTTCTAGGCAGGTTCCTCACTTGATGAATGGCTTAATTAAACATCTGTTAATCACAACAGTATCTCATCTTGAGGTGAAATACCTATTCTTCATATCCTATCATCCTGCAAGATAACATCAAACATTCCTTCATTTGCAAGACTTAGGTGTATCTTATGATTTCAATAAACTTGTCAGGGAAACAATGTGCCTCCTCTCCTTCTGTCTATCCTGAAAAAACAATTCTGAGCTTGGACTCTTTTTTCACCCTTTTGCCCTTCCCCCGTCTCCACAACCTTCCCATAACCTCAGGCTCCTGAACTCTTTAGTATGTTTTTATGCCTTGATAATAAAGCAACATCTGCAAACTTACAAGTGCTTTACTCAAGTTAATTGAGTAAATTGAAGCAAGATGCTGGGCAGGGGTGATCTATGATCCCAGGTTGAGGACCCAGAAGGGAGACAACAGATTTACTGCAAAGACAGTGGGCGGCCTTTTGTTCAAGCCCTAGTTCACGGGAAGTTTGAGGTCATTTGGGATTAAAATATCTTCAGAAACAAATGGAATAATTTGACTGAAATATAAGACACCCAGTGCCAGTTTATGCCAGGAAACCATGGATAATTTATTGTCTGCCAATCCAACACTGTTCTCTAATAAATTAAACTTAATTTATTATTGGGAAAGCTGGTACCCTTATCTGACAAACTGATAAAGTGGGAAATGATTCTATTTATTGAAAATTGAAATTTATGGTAATTCTACAACAAAGGACTACTGTACATCCAGTAGTCAATAAACAAATTTCTATACTGGCTATTTTTGCATTCTTCCCCTCTTCACTGCAACTCCCTATCTGCCCTGAATTTCCAAAATTTATTTTGAACAGAAGATACAGTGGAAGAGAGGGGGCTTCACTCTGCTAATAAACATTCTTCTTTTAATGGGTAGGCTGAATTGGAGTTCACTGGTAAGAGTTTTTCCAAAATATGTTAAATGTTAAAACAATATAGGGTAATTTGGAGAAAACAGCAAACTTCCAGTTAAGTGGAAATCTTTCTGCCTATATTGCTATTTATACAATAAATACTGTAACCCTTTCTTTTCTCTTAGGAATTTCTTTATTTTTATTACATCAAAGTATACAGTAACACATTTAAAAGTTCAGTTGCTGTTTTATAATAGAAAAAGAGCAGATGCCCAGAGTATTTGTTATTCCATTCTCCTGTTAAACTACAAGATTGAATTAATGTGGCTGTATGTGTGTCAGTATAGGCATGTGGGTAATGTGTTGAATTAATATTAATCTTTGCGGGTTTGGGAATACAGAATTGAAGAGCTATAGACATATCTGAAAATTAGTTTATTGATAAGAATTATTAAGAACCACTCCATGCAAGTACTCTATCTATATCTATACAAGAGAGGTGGGGTGCAAATGTTTGTTTGTATATGCTCTACACAAACTTTCAGTTCTGCACCAATCTACCTCAAACTTGGCAGATACGTAGTAAAATGTAGTAATATCAGTACTGTCAGGGTCTCCAAAGGGAAGGGGGCCTTTTAGACCCCTTTTTTGGGGGGGCAAAGAGAACACTCTTAACGAACAAGCAGCAACTCTCTACTGAGCACGTACAGTTTTACCTCTCTCTACTCAGCATGTGCAGTTTTCAAACTGACCGAGGCACCATATTCAAATCTCTGAGGCGCCATGTTTTATACCTATAAATTCCAGATTTGCCCTAAGGGGCGACGGGCCCCTCTTCCCAGACTGGAAATTCAGTCAGAGGAACTCCATTTTAGATAACGGGACGTTTTATCGTACGATATAAACTGGAGGAAACGCTTCCTCAGGCTGGGAATCAGGAGAGCCTTCCGCAGCCTCTAGTGGC
>JANHGC010004278.1:323179-336771 GCA_027560395.1 Boaedon fuliginosus | reverse complement strand
TAATGCTGCTTTTTTTATTTTGTCTATTTTTTTTAATAACTAAATAGGGGGGCGGCAAATTTCCGGTCGGCCCCAGGGGGCGGCAAATTTCCGGTCGGCCCCAGGGGGCGGCAAATTTCTGGTCGGCCCCAGGCGACAAAAGCCCACGCTATGCCACTGTGGCTAGCAGTGTAAAGTTTAAATATAACTTCCCTACCTTATAGGGAAAGAGACTGAATCAGAATGCAGAAAACAAACTGAAAATTCATCAGTTAATTATACTGATCGATCTGGTCATTTTTCTGAATAGTTAAAATATTCAAAATTAAAAGCTCATAAGTGTAAGGAGTTTAGCCATAAGATGGCAATATGATTTATAGCAATCCTCCATTCTCCATGTACAAATTCTGATACTTCTGAGCATGTTGTAAATACACCATGCTACTTATATGCATACACTTTTATCCATAGTAAATTCCATCCTAGCCTTTCCCACTGAAGATTTGTAGAGTTTTCCATACAGTGTGAGATCCATAGATTTCTTCTTGTAAGACAGAAGTGAAGTACTCTTTCTCAATTTTATCAAAGGAATGAAGACATAGATTGATTTAGAAAATAGGCCATTACTAAGGAAAAATAATGGGATCTGAGAACTGTTTTGTTAAAATTACTTACAAATATTTTCATTGTAACTATTTCCATAACTAGGCAAAAAACAATTCATGTGATCTATTTTTAAATACCATTTAGCATGTGTTTGAAAAGGTGTGATAATTGTTCCATTAATACTTTCACACAGCAATCTCAGACATATAATGCAGCTGTTCTAGCTGGCAATGCTTTTCATCCATATCTTCCACTGGATGTAACAAGGATTTTCTGCCGAGCAACTCTGCAAAATAGAGTGCTTCCAGAAAATTACTGATTTGTTTTGTTGACAACTTTCTTCCTTAGTTTCAGCTATGAAGTAAACATTACAAAAAAAAAGTCTTGCAATAAGAACAAAATAAAAGGAAAAGAATCAGTATGCCATCTATTCAATGCAGCATGAAAAACGCAAATAATTAACGAGGAAAGTATTTTAGCAGTCTTTTTGGAGAAGAGGGGATATTTTCCACCAAGAAGATTATTTCACAAAGTATCCAATGACATTGTTATTAGCAAGCTCATTAACTTTGGCTCGTATTTTTTTCCTTAAACTGTCCACTGTGGACCTCACACCATTTCTAAGAGGTCCTTAAAGGAGGCGTGCATAAGTGCACCAGTGTCCCTACCGTCCCTGTCTTACTGTCTATCTAATTGTATATACTTCTTGTTCATGTTTATGTTCATGTTTATATGTTTATCTTTTATCTTGTTCATGTTGACAAACAAACAAATAAATAAAATAAATACAGAGATGCAGACAGAATCTTTAGTAAAGGCATTCTGACTCATTCAGGAAGCAAATAATTTATAAAGTGTGAAGAGTCAGATATTTGGCTTTGGTGAAGTTAAGAAAATTGAAATAGGTTTGCTTATACAATATTATAACCATTACTCTTCTATTCAGTCTTCTGATTGCCCAGACTTAAAATTTTGTCTTTGAGATACACTGTTCACAATGTCAGTGCTGTTCTGTCTACAGTTAAGATATCATCTTTGTATGTTATCATCAGAGTTATATGTTGCTCTACATTTTAATATGGAGTTAGTTTAAACATAGAGTACATTCTATATTTTGCAGAGACAAAAGACGGCAGGGCTTTACTAGAGTGACAAGTGGGAAAAAAGATAGATTTTTTGGAAATGGTTGAATATTTTGTACTAAAACTAAGGATTGAAACATTTCTCCAACGTAGTGCTTATGCACTTATTGGCCAAGGAGCTTATATGAATGTACTTCTTTCCACAATCTCTCATGCTGTCTTCCTGTGTTAAGATGAAGACATCTGTTAATCTCTACTTGCAGTAATAGTGAGGGAAAACATCCTGCTTTGATTGAGTTTGGTCAGAAACTGCATTACTGTACTATCCATCCCAAGACGAGTCACCCATTCAGATTCTTGCTCCCAAATTCAATGGAATTTTTCATGAAGCTGTTTCTATCCAGCTCTAATATAACATAAGCACCAAACCCCAGTAAAATACCATTTCTTAAACTTCTTTTCTGAGGCATATCCTACTATTTGCTACAGAAAATAATCATAATAGATAAAGAGTGTTTTTCCTTCATAAAGGGTTATTTGTCTGGAAAGTTTGTATTATGAAATCCAGGGCTGCTGGAAGACCTTACCAAGATACTTGCCAAGGACCATGTTCCATTGGGATTCACTACTCATCTTTAGAAACTACTTCTTTTGCCCAGCTATTAATGACAGGATCAAGAGAAGGTAATAACAGCTTCTATTTGTGTTTCCATTTCACTTTAGGTAATAATGCAAGTAAGCTCAGAACAGGTGGGCAAACAAATTGGCATGATCCTGATAGTAAAATGGCAGGCAGATCTTGCTAAAGTACCCAAAAGGTCCTGGAAGCAGTATATTTTCTCTGAAGGTCAATGAATATTCAGAATGCTCAGCATTGGCCAACAGTGGCTAGAGAATTCTGTGTTAGGATTAGGGATGAATCTACCAATTTGGAATCCACCAGATTGAGAAAATGGATTCATTCATTTATATGTTTTTATTATACGTTTGTATAATTTATACAGTCACTATGAAAATTGACTGTGGATTATAAATATGGTGACCAAACATCTTTATTATAAAGTAAAACTATTCTTTATATTTATTTATCTTTCAAAAACTCACTTTTGTACTTTATTTTGGCCACTTAACTTTCATCAACAAGTGGTACTACATAATTCACAGTCATTCATACTGTATGAAAGATATGGAAATTGAATTGTCTTTTTTAAAAAAATAAATTACACATATTGTCTGATTTTAGATATTTTTATTAGAACGCGTGTTTTTGTCAAGTTTTTATTGATTTTGCTCTTGAATTTTCTTTTGTAAAGCAACATTATAAAGACAATTCAAAGTGTTTATCCTTATAAACTTTTTTCAGAATTACTTCTTTTTCAGGTTTGTCCTTTTGTGTTTTCCAAGAAAATATGATTGTTCTATTTATACCATAAGAATAGGAAAACCATACAAGTGGGGCCAAGGAGGAAGATGGGGAGAGCCAAAATATACTGTAAGTGTCTGTGCTGTATATTTCAACTTTATAGGTTGCCAACCTGGTTGCTTTGAAAATGGTATTTTTATTAGTTGTAGAAATAGAGTGACTTGATTCTTAAATCGTTTCCATTTATTGACAGTGGAAATTGAATGTATCATCTAATTACTCATTTACAAGGAGTAAATGAACTAATGTTGTATGTGACTAAGCCTCATTTTTAGATCACCCAATAACCAGTTCTGTATTTTCATCCCAAGACTTGGCTTAGCATTTGGTGTCCAATTCTTCAAAAAGTATCATTTTTTTTGTTTCTTCAATTCCATGTAGTTCAATAAACAATGTTCTGTAACAGTCCTTCCCAAGTTGGTTCTTTGCACATGCTAGAACTGTAGGTCTCAAATTTATCAGTCAACATGGTCAAATAATAGTGTAATTCTGAACAATGGAAGGGGCTAGCTTTAAGAACATTTCTCTCGTTCAGTAACTGTATATAATTTCATAAGGAAATGAATTCATTTAAAATACATGTTCATGTAAAGGATCTTCAAGACAGCATATCAGTTAAGATAATTATAAAATAAATATATAACATACTAGCCGATAACCTGACATTGTCAGGGTATTTATTTAACCCAATCTTGTATTAGACAGGAATGGCAACGTGAAGTGGCAATGTAAGTGCAGAGTGGGCTGTCCACCCTCCTTCCATTAACATCTCCACAATTCCTGAAGAGCAACTTCTCCTTGAACCTTGATTTCAGCGACAAGCTAGTTAAAAAATGTTTTCCCTGTGCCCCCAGAAGGATCAAGAAATGTCGTCTCTGCATGATGTGCCGCCTCGAGTTCCCCTTCGGGGTGAAGAGAGGCGGGGTACAAATCTAATAAAATTGAAAAATTGAATGTACATTGTGTCAGTCTCATAGTGCAAGCAGGTCCTATTACAATGCCCCCTTGTGGAGTACTGTGAAGCTATTACCATGGCAATTACACTGCACTGTAGGCTGTATCTTCAAAGAACACACACACCGAGGGGTGTTAGGGATGTCTTACCCCCACAGTATTTGTTTCCAGAGAGTAAGTCATTTGTGTACCAAGTTTAGTTGAAATTTCTCAAGGCATTCCAGAGTTATGCTGCAACATACACACAAACATTCATATAGATAAAGTGGTTAAAACTATCAGTATCATGGAAATACTGTTTAATATTTTATTTATTTATTTATTTATTTAGATTTATACCCTGCCTCATTTCTCCGATTGTGGGGAACTCGGGGTGGCTTACAATATTCATACAATATATGAAGCGAACATCAATATCTGTTCACTGAAAAGCAGGTGGGTATATTGCTCCTTTTAAATACTTACAGTATGTAAAAGTAATCACATTTCATAACTGAATGTTCCATAAAGATGAGGACAATACCCTGTAAAATATACCTATTATTCAATATTTGTTAACAGTAGATATATGAATGATATCTTAGTGACTGATCTCATTCATATACTCTCTCATTCCTATGACAATAATCCTAATTGAGATATCTGCAAACCAAGGAATGTATATATCCAGAAAATAACTGCACATTTTGTATTTATTGAAAATGCATGCTTATTACAGCTCATCATTACATTCCTTGAACTATGACCCAAATATGTCTTGTTAATTGGTTTTGAGGGATATATTCTCAATGACACCACCTCCCTCTCACCCCTAGCTTCTTACAAAAGCAACTAAATAATTTTTGTTTTACTGTTGAAGCACTAGGACTAGCACTTAGCAATAGCATTTAGGCTTATATACTGCTTGATAGTGCTTTAAAGCCCTCTCTAAGAGGTTTACAGAGCCTGCAGAATTAGCCTGCAATACTGCATTCTAACTACTACGTCACCCAGTGATGATATTCTAACTGTTTCGCATAATTCCAAGCTTGCACTTAACCAGTAAGAATATCATCGCTGACTCCATTCACCTGTCCTGTTCCAGAAGCCCAGCTGAGCAAGGAATGCTCTGACATGGGATGTTGGACTCCGCGATCTTGCAGCCAGTTAAAACTGGCCGCCAGGCCACGTGCCGCCGAATCACACACAACCCATTCCCTCGCGGGCGGTGTGTTGTAATTGGCTGTGAGATCGCGGAGTCCAACATGTCATGTCAGAGCGTACCTTGCTCAGACGGGCTTCTGGAATGGGACAGGTGAATGGAGTCAGCGATGATATTCTTTCCGGTTGAGTGCAACCCTGCAATTAAATTATGCGAACCGGTTAGAATATCATCACTGGTGTCACCACAGCTCTTATGTTATTTTATCCTTCTGCACCTGACAAGTGTTAAATAATTTATAACATTTAGGTGACAAGGAGGGTACCTGGTTCTTATTGACCACTTAAATCTGTTGTGTGCACATTTCCCTTAATCAATTTCTAAGCATCTCTTCTACTTTGGCTTGGAAAAAAGACTGGATACCTGATTTTGTACAACTTGATTTTTTTGTTTTAAGATGGAAATATTAATTTCCAGGAAGATTGATATTCCATTTTTTAAAAATCAATCTCCTGTCATGCATTGTCTTTTACATCAAATTTGTTTGTGGCAGCAAGAGCACTTGGACACATAGCTTCTCCGCCATAGATCTCCCCTAGTTCCATTCTTTCTCTTGCCACCCAACAAAGACTTTCAATCTCTATAATACTAAGAAAAATAAATAAAATACACCTACTACAGGATAGTAGGACAAATAAGAGGACTGATATAGCTTGTAGTATTTTTTTTAACAGAGGACAATCAATCTCCCATCTCCCAATAGATAATTTGGCATATTGATCCTTGGGCCAAAATAAAAATCCACAAATGAATTCTGGTCAACAAGATTATGTGGCAAGATCATTTGTTGCCTGACCCCAGCCCATCACACTCTATGGACACGAGTTGTTTCCCTTCTGCTAGAGATACTCAATGGGCAGAGAAAAGAACCTGAGCATTTACCAGTTAGTGTCCTTGAACTATCCCACATTAACTCTATGAAGACAGGCTCATTTCCAGACTTACTGCTGAGCTACAGCAAAGTTCATGAAGTCAGCAATGGGGCATATACAATTAACAGGTCAATTTGAAGACAGGAGATATATAGATTAACATGGCTATGAAAATCTGTCCTAAATAGCACCTGCCACTCAACAGCAACACTCTTCTTTTGCATGTATAATTGTCCATCTTCAATCCCAGGATCTCCAGGTATAGAGTATAAGAGTATAAGACTCTTAAGCCAAAAACTCCAGAGAGTAATTGAAAACTAAGGCTGGTACTATTGACCTTGTGGACTATGAGTATCCCAATATCTGGACATGTCTGCAAAAATGAAATATTCCAGAACTAGTTTTCTCAGTGTTTTTTTTATTTCCATATATTTTCAAGAGCTTTAGTTTTTGTAATGCTTTAAAATCATTGGTACTGATATCAATTTTTTTGTAGACCAGGTAAATCGTATGTCTGTTTCCACACTGAGGTCTTACATTAGCAGCATAATAGCTCCTGCATGTGAGGAATCAGCACAGTGGGAAGAGAGTCTCACTTTCCCCACCCAATCAGCAGCTGGAAGTTCTGCTTAGTGAACCTGCCACACTAGTGGATAATAATTGTGCTATTAATTGGTGCTGTCCAGACTAAGCAGAATGTAAAAGATCCCACTGTGTCCAGTAATTAATGTTTTTCCCCTTCACTGCAAGATCATTAATAAGAGATTCATCCAAGAAACAAGTAATTGGATGGTTCTGCTTCATTAGAGTATTTTTAGATAAAGCATTGGCCTAGAGATGTGATGATAGGGGGAGGGGAAATGCAGAGTGCTTAGTTAAACAATTATTGATAGCTAATGTGTTATGCTTTTGTAGTTTTCATATTCATGCAGATTCTAATTATTAATTTACATGGCCCCAAATATGTTTTGATTGACATATACCCTGGTGGTGGATAGAATGAAGAACTACACCATCAGATTAATCTAAATATCCTTGAATTTCACCCGTAACCCAATTTTCTGAATGGGACATATGCAGCTATTGTCACAGGAAGCAAAGAAAGGTCAGTTGGTGCTAATTAGCTTTGAATGGAGCTCTTGCATTGACCCATGATCTGATCACTTTCTGAAAAGTGGAGAGTGGAAGTCAAGGGCCAGCAACTAATTCAGGAAGATAGCTAATGGAGCTTCCTATGAGACATCCACTTTTCAGGCATGCATTTTGACTTGTCTCTGTGTTGCTTTTTCCCTGAGGAGTTTGGAGTGGCCTTTGACCTGTCAGGAGGACTCCGATGAGCTTGAGTAACTTTCCCAAGGACATCCATAGAATTTCACACTTGACCAAAGATTAAAAATTGAGTTTCCAGCTGCAAAATCCACCAGCCTCCTTTGCTCTCTTGTATGACTTTATTATGCTGCAGCAATATGAAAAACAGGTTTGCATAGGCTGGACGAACAACATGGGAGGTCAAAATATAATTAAGTAAAACACATCATCTGCAAAAATAAGATAAGTATAATGTATCCTAAAATATCCTAAAGATGTTCAATTCTTCACAGTGAATATTTTTATTTAGACAAAGCAGTATAGCAATACAGAAATACGAATTACTGTATTTCACTGAATTTTACAAGATTGACATGTATATTTCTTTTGATTCATGCTCATTATATATAATGTATGTGATTGAGAATCTGAATTTGCTCCCACTGGAACATTCTTAGAGCACTTATGTGAAGGTCTTAGCAGTGGAAGGAGACACAGTCTTCACCTGTTATCCTTCCATGCTCCTGCAATCCCTTGACCCAGTAAAAACTTGGAGAGTTGAAAGTCTCTTTTGAATGGAGCCAAGATGATAGTTCATATAACAAACAATAATTGCTTTCTCCCCCCCCCCCCACACACACACACCATTTCCAGTATCAAAATTTCATAGAAATACAATCTCATTGAAAACAGGAGATGTCTTCCATTTGCAGGAGATGAGTTAGGATATACAGTAACTAGTATTCAAAAACCTCCAAAGCTGTTGATATTCCAGTTCCTAGTATTTCAGGCCAGATTGGAGAATGTATATGTTTTACTTAAGTGCCATTTAAGTTAAGGAGAGTAAATTGTTGTCTTAGTAGTTTACTAACCACAGTCACAATTATGAGGGTTAGGCATCTATGTAAAACTTTTAAATAAAGAAAACAAATTTTAAAAATGGAACTCATGTTGAATAGTTTTTTTTTGTAGGTGAGTATATCTGGAAGAATATGCAAATAGTGAATTAAAATATATTAGGTAGAAGAAAACTAGATCCTAATTATTGCCAATCTACAAAATTCCATAACTGCAAAATATACAAAATCATTCCTCCCCTGTTATTCAAAAGATATACAAGTTAAATGATTTTTCCATCATCTGAGCATAGTTATCCTCACCTGTCTTTAAAAGCAGATACTATGAATAAGCTCATTCTAAGTGTATGTCTATTTATATTAGCAATGAAAATCATTTATCAGAATATTTTCACATAGAATGAAAATAGAATACCTTTCCTGAATCAGCTTTGTTTTCATGAGTTTCAGTTCAGAGCTCATAGGCTTTTTCCACATTTCATAGAGGAAATGAGCAATCTGGACCCCCTCATTCACCTGTGATTCTTTTGATCATGATTTTTTGAAACATATTTTCCTACTGTGAGAATACAAGACGCTAAACTGTTTAAAAAAACATAGAAAATACCCCAACCCCATCCCACTTTGCAGCTTTCATTCCTCTATAAAATTTAAAAGCTGTCTTTGTCTGCTGAAGATTAGCCACTCTTCAATAAATGTTCATCTACTATAGCTTCATGCTATCATTTCATCAGTCTTTTAAAGAAAGATGATACAAACCAACAGAGCATGAACTGATTAGATGCAGGACAATTGGGGAGGTGGTGCTTTCTTTTTGGTAAACTGCAAAGGGTACTGACTGATGGATTCAAATGATATTCTCAGTGTTTAAGGCTGACAGCAATAAAACTTCCCTCTTCAACTCAATCCGTATAAACAAATTAGTAACAAGAGCATGGTCTTTTGTTGGCCAAAACCAACCTCTTATTTATAAACAAAGTCTGAAAGTCATGTTGGTCAGTCCTAATGTTAGCAAAAATCCATTAAGGGTTACCAGATATAACAATATATCAGTGTTAACCTTGACCAAATAAACAAACTTTATATTCCTTCCTTTTACTTCTGACAATTTTGATCTTTAGTTCCTTCAAATAAAATTTTAGAAGTTTATTTCTTTTAATTTTGTTCTATATTCCTCCTCACAAAATTCTTCAAAGCTTTAAGAAAAAACAAATCATTTTTTTTAATTTGATATAGGGAAATTATGCCAGTCATACTCTTACTTTGTTTGTCTACCCCTTTTAATTATTAAGACACCCAGCTGATTTCTTTTATATGTCCAGTGTAGCATATTTTTCATGTCATTTATTTCATGTCATATTTAAATCCAATTTCAAACCAGTGTTAATCAGTGTTCCACTTTTGTAACATCTTTTAAACAATATTTGTAGAGCCAAACAGTCTTAAAATTAACCTCTGAGCCTATTATTCAAAAGTACCCTTCAATATATCCAATGTTAAAATATTTTGCTTCATTCTGTATTTGTAAGAAAAATGTAAATGTTCTTCTCCTTTAATTGTAATCCTTAGTTCTTTCTGGTTCCCTCTAGTGTCCAATATTTAAAGTCTTATTTTATTACAAATTTTTAAACCGATTCAAGCTAAAGTATTCCCACAGGAAGAGTAAAATCAAATCCTTTTCCAAATTTAACTCAACCCTTAGTCCTTTTGTAACTTTTTAAAATCAAAGCTTTAGTAACCTTTTGCTGTTTATTCAATTTTTTAAAATTACTTAAACTTGTTTTTTTAAAACTTGTTTTGCCATGGATTGAAAGAATTTTGCTTGGTGCTGTAAAACATGTTGATCCAAAGATTCCTAATACCTGAAATACCAATTTAACAAGTATAGTAATTAAGAAAAGCAACTGAAAGTAATTAGAAAAGGAAGCATCCAGTGTCCTTTCAAAGTCACCAATCACAGTTTGAGGAAGGTGGCTATTCCAAGCATTAAACCCACCAGGGATTGATATTTTGCAGTCTCCTTGCAAAGGACAATTGTCTGGAGCACTTGTGGTTGATTTCAAGTCCTCTCCTTGTACATAGAGAAATTATCAAACAGCTGGTGTACTTGTTGGCTTTTGATTCTGTTGCAGTTATCAGTTCCACTTTTTGCAGAAATGTGTCCAGTTTATCCTTCCTTCCCTTGAAGTCCTACTAAAGTTACATCATTACTTTTTTCTTTCTACAATCTGTCCTATTTAATCCTAGAAACCATAAATCATAAGCTCATTTCCCCCTTTTATTTACCAGGTCTATAAGGGCCTTCCAATCAGCAATAAACATGTCCTTTCTCTAACCAAACAAGTCAATTTGACCAGATGGTAAATCCTGCCATCTTCAGTGAGATTCAAGGTTCTCTTTTATCCTTTCATGTTATCCATAACCTGTTGAGCTTTTCATGTAAGAGTGATTCTTTTAGATCTGTTTTGAAACTGTGCTGATGTGAAATTCTTCAGTCATTGTACATTGGGCCATCTAGTAATCTTTAATTTATAAAAAATAATACATTCCAGCATCTGTACAAAAGCAGGGATTCATAGCTTATTGGGCAATAGCTAATTAAAGTGAACTAAAATGTCGCCCCAACCTATACAGGCTTTACTTTTGGGGTTATTTTGGTTATTCCTCATAAATGATTGACCAAATGGGAGTTTATTTCCTCTTCAGAGATTAAAAGGTATCCCGGTATCCTATCTCCAATTGTGATCAAGTTAGAATAGTTAAAGGAATCTGTAACACAATGAGGTACTAAGTGATAATATCACTACATGCCAGGATTGTATAATAAAGTGTTTCTTGGTATGGCAATACTTAGTTCATTATTCACTGAAGTTTTAAAAGCTCTGAGTAATTCTCTTTAAGTACTGTGTTTCTCCTCAGGTTAATGGGTTCCTTTTAAGGTGTAACTTCTTGCTTAACAGGTTCCTAGTTGCTTCAAGGTGCTGTGCTGTGTGTGCTTTGCTAGGTGTTAATTATGACTGGAGTAATTAGCTTGTTAGGCTGTCAGCTTGTCAGAGAGTATGTTGATTTCATTTAGGTTTTGTTAAGTTTACTCTTTTTGACATTTCTTCATTGTACTTTCTCTCCTTCTAAATGTTCTGCCCAGGTAAAAGGGCCGCCCCCGCCCCCTTTTTTTTTGGTACAGCCGAAGTATTTAATGGCTTGGCATTCTTGGTGAAAATAAGGTATTCTGTCCAAAACATGGTTAAAGGAACTTTTCATAATGTGATTTCTTTTAATTCTAAATAATAAATATTCTACAGTGAAGGGATGATTATTTCATCCATGGGAAGCAAAAATGCCAGAAGAAGAGAAGAAATGTATCGATTTAGAAATGCAGTGATTGGCTGAAAAAGAAAAGAAAAAGAAATTGAAAAGTGGCAGACTACCCTCCTTATAAAATAAACTGTATTCAGGCTTATTTCTAAAAATGAACAGATGTTTTTGAGATTAGGAAACAACTGCTGTATAAAACTCTGCTGGGTGCCTAATATTTTAGATTCCATGGCTTTTTGTTTCTTTAAGGCATTTCCCCCTGAGCTATATACTTTCGAGAGTGACATTCATAAAAAGTTTTTTTTTTCTCACTCAGTTTGTATGACATACATTTGAAAGTACAGGACCTACATTTCAAGTCAGGACTCATCATAGATTGTCAAAACAGTCATGTAGCCCAACCTAATAAGGAGCATTATAGACAAGCAGGGATAACAAGAACAATCTAGGACCTCAGAAATAACAGTACCACTCAAATTTTCACTGCTACTGTATCTTCAGAATTTGATTTGCTTCATCAGTAGGGCAAGGAACTAGTCTGAAATTCCAGTGCCTGCTGGTTGGAGATGGCTGAAGGTGAACTTCAGAAGCAGGGCAGGACTTTGGAAATTATCATATTTCATTTTATATTTTTCAGTTTCTTTCTCCATTCTCCTTCTGCCCATCACCAATATTCTACTTACTGTCATTTATTCCAAATTAGTCTTCTCCAGCCAAGACTCAAAACTAGTACAATTGCAAGAATATCTGCTGTCATTAAACAATGTCTTCATTTTGAATCCTGGTTGCACTCTGCTTAGGACTATGTCTCTTTTTTATTTTAATGAGACTTACTTCTGTGATGGTGAGCAGAATTTTGCAGGTTTCATTGTGACAGGTGAGAATCAATCATATACACTAGTATTTTTTTTCCAAACCCCTGCCTGAGGAATTATGGGAATTGAAGTCCATACAACTTAAAGTTTCCAAGTTTGAAAAACACTGATCTACATTGATGTTGTCCTCTTTTCTTTTTGGAGTTTTTATCTGTGATAAGTGGAATTTAGGATAAGCCAACACCATGTCCTGATATTGAGGTAAACTGTTCTGTTTCTTAATTGTCATTCAGGTATAGTGTATAGCAGGTGTGTCAAACTTGCAGCCCATGGACCGGATGTGTCACATGCTGGTCCCACCCCCACCTGGTTTAGCGAAGGGGGGGGAAGTCCCAATACATCACATGACGCTGCCATGACAATACATGTTTGACACCCCTGGTGTATACTATGTCATTCACTTTTCAGTTTCTTCAGGCACGTGGTAATGTATCTATGACATCCCTGACACTAAATTCTCCATTGTCTCCCTTTCAGTTCTTCATTTCTTTTCCATCCAAAAATGATAGGCCGCTGCTTTTGAAATAGATGTTCTTTAATCTTGCCCAAGAAAGTTGCTGGGGAGCTTTCTGTTTAATATTCCTTTGGTTTACAGCTAGAGAGTAATACTGACTTTGCTAAGCTTCAATATTAAGTAGCAATTAAGAGCATCCTGGTTGCTTTTGACCAGGCTTCTTTCACATTTACCTTTAAGTCACTGGTTTTCAAACATTTTTGTCTCAAGGTCCCTCTATATTCTTAAAAATAATTGAGGATGTGAAAAGGCTTTGGTTTATGTGAGTTATATCTATTGATATTTATTTCATTAGAAATTAAAACAGAAATTTCATTCACTTGACTCTGTGGCATGCCAGAAACTGTGCCACGCAAATAAGTGAAGCCCCATCCATGGGATGCAGGCAGCATGCAAAACCAAACCCCTTCCGGTCTGCAGAAAAAAACTTTCTCCGTAGAACCAGTCCCTGGTGCCCAAAAGGTTGGGGCTCACACCCTGGACATAAATTGTTGCAACTTCTTCCCTCAGAATGTCACTATAGGGCACTGCACACCAGAACAACTAGACACAAGGACAGTCCCCCCCCTCCCGAATGCCATCTTTCTGCTAAATAACTAATTCCCA
>JANHGC010004278.1:271922-288284 GCA_027560395.1 Boaedon fuliginosus | reverse complement strand
AAGATGTCGTCTTCCAGCCCTGACCTCATTTCCACGACGTTGGGAGCCGAGGGCCGCAAGGGGGCAGCGGGGCGGGGCTAGTGACGCAATTAGTGCTGATTTTTTTTTTCCGGGATATTCAACAGAATTTTTTTTTCCGGGATGGGGGCGGGAAGGACTAGTAAAATCCGTGACTTTCCCGGCAAAATCGTGATACTTGACAGGTATGTTCAGATTATGCCCACCTGGAATCTGCTCACAAGGGTGGGGACTTGAATTAGGATGCAGAAGGCAATTAGAGAGAAAAGAAAGTTGCTTTAAATGGAAAAGAGGTCCCCTGTTTGCTGTTTTCATCCTGTGCCCCATTCTATAATGTTCAAGATGTCCTCAGTCCTTGGGAGTAAATTGCAAGCAGTTGTATTAGGAAGAAGTCAAAACTCCCACAAATTTCTTTTTAGGAAATCCCTCCCATGAGGAAGGATGCTGAATAATATCTATTAAAGCTCCATGTTTCTTTAAAAGTACTAAAATATTTAAGTTGAGCTAGATAATAGCACAGTATTTTAGATGATGGGGATTGGTTTTTTTAATTGTTGATATGCTGTTGTGTGTATCCTATGTTCAGGAAGTCATTGTCATATTACACCCCCACCCCACCCCCAAAGCATAAATATTATGTAGATGTTTCACGGATTACAATTGATTTCATGTATGTGTGTTTTACACTGTATTATGTTAGTATGATTTATTATAGACATGTGGATTTATATTTCTGTATTAATATTTCCCAACTCTCTTATGAATATAAATCATTGTGTACGTTGATTCACTTTTCATAGGTTGCAAAGGACTAAGCACAGGGAAAAAGTAGAAACAGAATATCAATCGTAGGTTGTTGAAGGATGTATTTAAACAGATGCTGAGAATATTTTCAGTCCCATTCATGCCCACAATCAGAATTTTAACTCCACATTGAGCATTATTATTTTTAAGAATAACTTTTGCAGACTGGTGTACCTATTAAATATTTAAAGAGGACAAGAATGGCTCATTTTTCACTACATAAAATGAGGATGTTTATAGCTTATTAGGAAACGTAATTGTAGACTTTTGGATATTCTTATATATATGCTTAATTAGTTTGGTTCTTGAAGAATGAAGCTTATTGATCTCCATAGTTCAAAATCAATGGAACAACTTACCTCCAAAAGTTGTAAATGCTCCAACACTGGAAGTTTTTAAGAAGAGGTTGGATGACCATTTGTCTGAAATGCTAAAGGGTTTTCTGTCTAAGTAGGAGGTTGGACTAGAAGACCTCCAAGGTCCCTTCCAACTCTGTTATTCTATTCTATTCTATTCTATTCTATTCTATTCTAAATAAAGTAGAGAAAAGATTGTCCTCATATTAAAAGTATTTTGATTGAATGATATATACGTTTTAACAATTAGATTAAAAGGTATGCAAGTAATTTCATTTCCACAGTATGATAAAACATAGATATTTACCAAAATAACTTTGGCCAAGTACTTCCTATTTTCTGTCTTGTTACTTCTGCTATTTTACCAATTCACGTTCTGATTGCAGAATGCGTATGCGGCAACTATCATAAATGGGACAAATTTTTGTACTTCGGCCAAAGACGCCAGTGTTATTTTATCAAAAAACGTAACTAGCACCATGGCAATCAACTGTTTCAGTGACTTTGCTGTCTTCCTTGCAAAGGTAAAACTTTATTAAACTTTTTTTCCTCATTGAAAATCTTGTTTAGTCCACATGATACATCAGTCAGATTCAAGGTTAAATTCAAATTTTAGGGAAATTAAATTGTTCTCTGGAAGCTAGTAAAATATATATGATATCCATGACCATGTTTAGGACTTGATCACTGAGGAAGCACAAAAGTATTGCTTGGGCTGGTAATTGTGTCAAAGTATAGTGTCCATTGGGTGTTATGTTAGTCTTGGATCCTCCTATTGGCATTTTTTTCTATTTTTTTTAATTCATCTGATCATAATATATGTTTGTAGCCAGATTAGACCTGATTAGAACATACATATGTTGATTGCAGTGGTGGGATTCAAATTTTTTTACTACCAGTTCTGTGGGCGTGGCTTGGTGGGCGTGGCTATGTGGTCATGTGGCTGGGTGGGCCACCGCACACACACCCGTGCTCCGTTTTTGGCCTAGAAAACCTCCCTGAAGCATCCTGGCAGCCAAATAGGGGGCGTGGAGATTCTTGGAAGGGGCTGGGCCAATCAGAGGTGGTGTTTGCTGGTTCTCTGAACCAATCAAAATTATTGCTACCGGTTCTCCTGAACCCGTCAGAACTAGCTGAATATCACCTCTGATGTAGAGGTAATTTGTATGCATATTTCCTCATAAACATTTTTCCATCTGCCTTCGATATCATTTTAATCTGAAGAAGCAACTGGTCCTCGCGATGTTTTATTTATTTACTACATATGCTTTCATGCAACTTTAGTAAGCGTTCCGCCTCTAAGCAAAACTATTAAAGCAGCATATATGTTTTAATGCAGTAGAATCATCTAATTTTTTTTTATCTTTGAATAGAAATTTTTTGTCACAAAATCTCAATTTAGGATGGAATCACCATGTGCAAATTGAATTCCAACATCCCCTTAACTTTCTCAAATTTTATTTTATTTATTTTTTCCCCATCCCAAAGGACTCTGGTGTTTGGTGTTTGGGTTGGGTAAATTCTCGAGGAGACAGAAAATGCAGGGGCTCTTTGAATCACACTTTTAATAGGCTCATAAGCAGGGCTAGTGCGCCATGTAATACTATTATGCAAACTATCCGTCACTGATATATGCAATAGCTATGCCGATCAATTTGTGGGACACTTGAGGCTATTTAAGGTTCTCCACTTTGAACTAATATCATGAGAAAGGCGGGGCTAGATGAATCACAAGTTGGAATTAAGATGGCCGGGAGAAATATCAACAACCTCAGATACGCAGATGATACCACTCTAATGGCAGAAAGGGGAGAGGAACTAAAGAGTCTCTTGATGCAGGTGAAGGAGGAGAGTGCAAAAGTTGGTTTGAAACTCAACATGGATGAAGCTGATTATCTGGATCCCTTGCAGTCAGGGTTCAGGCCTGGATACAGCACTGAGACGGCTTTGATCGCACTAGTGGATGATCTCTGGTGAGCCCAGGATGGGGGAGCTCCCTCCATTCTGGTGGTTCTTGACCTCTCAGCGGCGTTCAATACCATTGATCATGGTATCCTTCTGGGTCGGCTCAGGGGGTTGGGAGTGGGAGGCACCGTTTTGTGGTGGTTTTCCTCCTACCTCTCTGACCGGACCCAGTCGGTGTTGGTGGGGGGCAGAGATCGACCCGAAGGCCCTGCCATGCGGGGTTCCTCAGTGGTCCATCCTCTCCCCCCTCCTATTCAATATTTACTTGAAGCCACTGGGTGAGATCATCCGCCGACACGGGGTTGGGTATCACCAGTACGCTAATGATACCCAGTTGTTCATCTCTGTCCCCGGAGGAGCTAGTGAAGCCGTGGAGGGCTGTGGATAATAATGGCTAAATATCTGTCAAGGACAAGGAAAATTGTTTATTAGCTGCAATGTTTGACATGTTCTGCAACTGAAGAGAAGGAGGGATATACCATAGAGTACAAACTGTTTTTTGAAAGACAGAAGGGAAAATAGATGAGTGAGTTATACAACTGCAAGTAATACTTAAGTGCCTTCAGTGACAGGGACTGATGTGAGACATTTCCAACTATTGATTCTCTCAGGCTAAATTATCTCTTGTACTTCCAGTAGCTATCAAAGTGCCATTCATGATGTAACATCCTTCTTGCAGCACCTCCAGTTAAAGTATTCAATGTGTGTCTGAAATTAACATCGTGTTATAATTTGTTCCCTAGTATGTTCTCTGCATGTTTTTTTTTGCGCCAAAGAAGTGATTAATCTTTTATTTTTAATTTTAAACCTCAGTTGCTTTATAATACTCCATAGCCTCCTTCAACGGTCCTGTTTCTTGAAAAACAGAGTTTTGGGGAATTCATTCCTGAGATTTTAACTAAAGCATGGCAAAATAAGACAATAAGCCATTTGACACAATATTGTAGAATGGAAGATACCACATTTATATATGCTGTCTTGACCACTTCATATTGAACTCTCAACCAAAACAAAAATCTTATATCCTACTCAGAAGAATTTAAGAAAAATATTTTTTTTGTTCCTCCCCTGAAAACATTTTCTTTTTCAGGGAAAAAACGTTTGCTCTTAAATTGAATGAAAATGATGAAAATTTGAGGAGAAATTTTTAGCAGACTTTGAGGTGAAATCCAGGCATAATGCTAGGAGAAAGAAAGAAAAAAATCCTAGCCATAAGGAAATGCAAGGTAGAGTGATTTACATTGTTTGGGACAAAGTATGACTTCCTCCTCATTTCTACTGAGAATGATGGTGATGGAAATTCACACAAGCACATTGATCATTATCCAAACTTCTGCTCATACTGCTTTAAGATAACTTCATATAAGTATACTAGGAAAATAATTAAAATAGTATGTTAAGCAGTCAACTGAATAGCAGCTGACCAACTTGAGGTCACAGACTAAGAAAATAAGATTTAAAGCCATCTTGTTTATATAATATTGCTATGTAAGTTATACCCTGCAGTAGGAATTCTGAAATCTAATGGTCATAATACAGCATGGGATGAAATGCTTGATACTGTCTCTATCAATGCAAATTTCTGACTTAGATTGGAAGATGGTATACAAATGCTTTCAAAACCAAAAATCCATGCAAGTATAAAAAATACATTTATCGTGCTATTCACAATTATCAATATATCATAACATAAGTAGATTATTTTGTTCTCATTGGAACACATTTAATTTAGAAAATTACTTCTGTAGTTGAGATAAATATCTATATTTTATGGTTCTCCATTCTTATTGTGTCTTCATAGTAGTGGTTATGTGAAGTTTATTTGATTAACATTTGATTGTGAGTTTTGTTATTTTCAGCACAGTGGTAAAGCGTGCATTAATTGAGATAATGAGTATGAGCTGTAATTTAGCTCAGTAATCAAACTCATAAACCAAGCATTATCAAATTTATGAACACAGCATGTGCAAGTATTCTCAGTGATAATGAATTCACAGTCAGATTACTCCCTTGCAATTGTTGTTAATCCTTTAAATATATTATACTGGCTAGTGTCTATTATTTTGTCCACTTTTGTGCAAAGGTCTTTCTTCCTCTAAAGAAAATAATGGGAAGGAAAGATCTAAAGGTTGACTAGCACTTAAATAAAATATTGTCATCTGGAATTTGGGATACTCTCCAGGAAAAATGGGCCTTATAAGAACCTTTGTATAGTGCTTTGTATAGAGGAGGTACAGCAATGAAGACTATTGTCCGTTTATCTCACATGCAGATTTTCATGGGTGTTCCATCCTCCTATGCCACCATGAAAATCACCTGGTGGAAAGGATCAAAATACACATGTACAACCTAGCATCTTTTGATTAGGATTGCACAGAAATGGTATAAAATGAATTAAAGATAAATAAATATTGAGAGGAGTATGAGGAAGTGATTCTTTAATAAAGAAAAATAAAGTGAAATCAAAGACAATCTAACCTTTTTATATCTTTTCTGAATTTGAGAATTTTTTACCATAAAAGTTTACTGTTCAAAATAATTTATCTGTCTTTTTCATTTACTAATAAGTACAATTTTCATCTGAACCTTAAAGATGATATTTCCCCCACCAGCTATGTTTTATTTTTGATTCCTGAAAAATGAGAAAACATTAGTTTTCATTAGGATCAGGGAGTCTTACAACTCCCTGATCCTTCAAGAAAACTGCTTTTACCGTTGCAGTACATTTGGCATCACTACACGGGTTAAATGTTGTGCCAAGAGAAGCAATGCTGATTTCCTAGCATTGTTATATTAACATACCTCCAATTTAGCCCAGAGCAAAAGGAAATGATGTTATTTGGAATGAGATGATAATTGACTTTCCATGCTCTTGAGTCCTAAGGCATTTTCTTGGGACATGACAGCCAACTGTGTAAATTGAAACGAGCAAACAATTGTCCACTGGGAACTCTGGCACTTTGAAAGCTGTCTTTTGCCTTATTTGTTGCTCGTGCACACAAAAAAAACATATTTTATTTTGACAGAGATCACATGGGTTTAAACATCAAATAAATGGGCATTCAGCATCTATCACCTGTGTGTCTGCACTAATCGGAGCAGAACTTGCATCTATTCATACTGTAGTGAGAAAATTGTAGTTACCGACTTCTCCTACTGAAAGATCAAAAGAGAATGGGGAAACATTGGGATGGGCGGAGGCCAAATTACAAATATTCTCTGAACAATTAGGAAGTGGATATCCCATGTACAACTTAGGAGAGGCATTCAATTGGTCATGCTTCAACTTTCAATTTTGTTTGCCTTTAACATCTGCACTTCAACTTTGGCCTCAAGCCATTTGTCCTTTTTAACTCTTCTCAAGAAAGCTAAGGAAAGCTGATCCCCCATTCATAATCACAGCTCTAGATTGTGAAGTCATTTATGACTGTGAAAGTTCTGGCATCACTTGGCATATTGGTTTGCATATCCAAGGTAGCATCTTAAATGTTCTGTCCAAAATGTTACTTAATTTATTTCATGACGATAACATGTTTAAAGCATATGGGTTATATAAACTTTTTTTTTCATGGGCAAAACTAGGAAAGTAGAAGAGACTTACTACATTACTACTGGCCCATCAGGACAATTCTCTTCCCCTCATCTTTGAGTGAATCAGTATGGTAACATATGAACAGATACTGAAGAATATTGGAATTTATTATATCATTTAGGACCCAACGAAAGGCATGGTTTCCTTCTCACTCAATCTACCCATTTTACATCCATGGCAGATTTCTGCTATTCCTTCTTGTCAAGTCCTCATGCCCCTTTTATTACCTCTCAAAATTCAATAGCCAATTCTTTGTGTTAATCCATATAGTCATGCTATCACTGATGCGCTTTTCAAAAATTTTATTGCTGCCTTTCTTGTATATTATACATAACCAAACACCATACTCTGCATAGCTTTTCTTGCATCATAACAAATATTTGCAGGGCGTGACTATGACAATAACAAAAACACTGAACAATTTTTGACAATTTAAAGGCCATAAGCTTTCAGAAGGAAGATAAGTGTGGTGCAAAATGAAATGTGTCTCCGTTTTATCCTACCATTCTTCTGTTAACTTGATGGATAATTTGTTTTCAGTGTCTCTTTCAAAGGAAAATATATTTTTGATGCAATTCTAAGAGACTGTCATTCTTGTATTTATTTCCAGGTAAGTCATCTACAAATGTCATGTCTCATTATTCTACATTCCTGTACCCCTCCCCAGATGTGTCTCACCTATCAGTTATGATTAAATGTATCCCATGGGGCCTTTTCAGAGTGGAAAGAGTGGGCAACTATGCAAAATTTAGAGAGACTGAAAGATGTATAAGAGAAAGCTAAAATGTCAGCTAATGCATTCTTGGCTATCTTCTGTAATGAAGCTCAAGAACAGCTTCAAGGGAAATCTAGAAAAAAATCAAGGAGAGTCAGATAGAAAAGAAGATCATTTTACATAGAATAAGACTTTGAAGTAACATTAGTATTATCATCCAAATGCTAACCATACCTGAATTTACTTAGCTTTTGAGGCTTGCCAAGGTCAGCCAGCTGCTGCCACCTGCTGCAGCTTTATTCAGTATATTTAGTCAAAATTCTTCAAATTCCAATTGTAACAGTTGAGTACATTTCTCAAGTTTTAAAATATGTATATATTAGCTTTAAAATAAACAAATAAAAGCAATGATTTATGAATATCACAAATGTTTGGATGGGTAGAGACTCCTGCAAAAAGGTGATCCTTTATCTTCTATATATCTTGCTGTCCTTTCCTTACTTTCTTTTTACTAAAAGAAGACTGTCCATTGTACTTTGTGTCCATTTGCTCCAAGAACAAGTGAACAAAATTATTTATAATACACCCCCACTAAGGCATTATCTAATTATAGTGAAATAGAATTAATAAATAGAAATAAGCAATTATTATACAAATGAACTCATTACAGTAACTCTGTGATGCTCACAGGTCAGTCTAATCAAGCAACACTCCAAAATCACAGATATGTTAATCAATCTGTGGTAACACTAACCCAATATACTATAGCTTGGTTACTAAAATGTTGCCCCTGTTTCAGTTTCAGTTCTTTCTCTAGCTAACTATGAAAAATAAAGTTATTTTAAATAGTCATAGTTATTTTAAAATACGTTTTCAAGAGTATAAAACTGTAATGAACTATTCACTACCTCTTTCCAATTCTGTCAGAGATTCATATCCATACTGCATTACAATATAAAAATGAGCATTTAATAATTTAGCCAGACTACTTCTTTTATAAAGAACACACTGCAAATAGTTGCTAGGTAACTACATTTTTACTGTGGTTTAAAATATTTTTAATATTCCATATTAAGGATTATTGATGTAACATTTTGCTTGAATGTTTCTTTATTTTGAACATACAGTATGTAAATAATCCATGAGGAAGATCTACATCCAATTTCTGCTTAATAGATTTATGTTCACTTTCTTTGATTCACAGCTATTTTATGTCCTGGAGAACATTTGCCCAGCTTCAATGAATGTGCCAAATTTTACTCAGAAATTTACTCCTGCATCAGTAATTCATGCCTCAAGACTGGATTACTGCAATGTGTTCTAAATGAGGCTTCCCTTGAAGATTTCTAGAAGCTACAGTTGGTACAAAATGTGCTAGTGTAGTGATAGCTAACCTTTTTGGGACCAAGTGCTCAAAGCACAAGCGCATCCCCAAAAGGCAGCACGTTCATGCACCCCATGCATGCACCCCATGCATGTGCTCATGACACTCCATGCCTCCATGCATGCACATGACAAGCCCATGCCCCTTGTGCATGTGCATGTGTGCCCCATCCCATGCATGCATGCATGACCCTTGTGTATGCCCTGCCCCCAAGCATGTGTGACAGAGACCAGCTGGCCAGCACACACACATGCAGGGTGCAGCTGAGCTGGGGCGATGGCTCGCGTATCCAGAAAGAGCTCTGCATGCCACCTCTGGCACATGTGCCATTAGGTTCACCATCACAGTGCTATTGAGAGCCATTTCAACCATGTGGTATTGTTTTTTCAGCTTCTGTGTTGACTTCCAATAGGTCAATACATTTCAATTCAGGATTATTGTTTAAAGTTATAAATCTCACCTGTATTGACTTCCAGTTATATTCAGGTTTTTGACCTTTGCTTTTCTGTGAGATAAATTCATAACAAAATGAGAGACTTGTGTGGTAAGAATCAGAATGCAGAACTTTTCTGAGGCTACTGCATTTTTGTGCAATAGCTTGAAGATGCAGACCATCCTTTCTTTATTATTTTTAGGTGAGTGAATTATGCAGGATTATCTGCTTCATCTTCTTTGTGATGGGGATTTATACTAATTTTTATTTTTTTTAAAAAATAATGTTACTATGGATATTATTGATGAAGGTTTTGTGGAATGGTCTGAGGAATGTTTACACTTATTTTGGTTTTATTGAATGTATAACTGAAGTCAGCTTAACCTTAGCAATATATGACTACTAGAATGAATGAATGAATGAATGAATGAATGAATGAATGAATGAATGAATGAATGAATGAATGAATGAAACATGATCCTTAATTTCATCAGTTTAAAAGAAAGTCTGGAAATCAAGATAATGTCTTGGAGCTACACGTGAAACCCCTGAATCTCAAATCGCCTACTTCTGATCATAGCTGAGATAGTTTTCATATTAACATTAACATTATCAAGTAACTTTAACATTAACAAGAATGACACTAACTCAAATATTGTATTTTGATGAGTTCCTTATAAGATGTTAGACATAAAATTATAATTTATTTATGATAAAAAAAACTTGTCTGGTTAAATTTCAATGTATAATTAAAAATAATAATATGCAAACAAAAAGTAGTTAGTTTCCTGTTTTCTGTTGATGTTTGAAATATCAACTAAAAATCTACCTGTAACAATTCAAAAGCAAGTCTTTATTGTAAAAACATATTTTTATCTTGGAGAATGTAACCAAATACTTTTTCATTCAAGATTTCTTTTTGAAAGGTTTGTTTTAAAATGATGTTATACAGACTTTCACATTTTGATTTAATACAAGCATAATTACATATTTTATGTTTTACTTTATTTAGATTTACATCTATGCATGTGTGAAGCTGAACTGGCCTACACACTACTCTGAAGGATTGTAGCAGCATCCTTTTGAAGGCCCAACTGAAAAGAGAATTTGTTATAACTTACAGGAAATTAAAAAATTCCTGCAATACCAACCCACTACTCAAAGTCAGCCTGTGGTATCCCACAATACATTGTGCTCTGAAGCTGAGCCAGAATGATTTTTGAAGAGTAATTTCAAGTCGTATAAAGGGTCACATTGTGTATTAAAGCCATATTTGCTTCTGTGTTTTGTGAATTTCAAGCTCATTAGCAAACCTTTGTCCTTTTGCTGTCTGTCTTGCTTTGAAACCTGCTTTATTCATCTGTTTTGAAAAGTCCAAAGAAAAACAGTGTGATTATTTTTTCTAAAGAAAATGTGATCAAGTAGAAATTATGATTCTGAGGCACATGTCTCCAACATTGAGTGTAAGAGGAAGAGAGAAAAAATGTGGAATAAAGCTTACTTTACCATTTAACTGTGAAGTGTATATGAGCCAAAGATGGCAGAAGGGGGTCTCAGAAAAAATTACAGGTTGTTTTTCCTGTATGTTCTCCCTGTTTTTCCTGTGCTGAGGGCTGAGTTAACAAGAGATGATTAACAAGATCGTATCTCAGCACCTTTGATTATTAAGCCTTTAGGGAAATAACAATGGCTTGATATTCTTCTGAATTGTCTTTGTGTTCTCCAGTAAATACGTTCCCGAAGTATGTGCAAGATCTGGTAACCTTGGTAAGAGTAAAATTAATCTTTATGTAATTTATAATGAGCAAAAATATGTCCATATACAAAATGAAATTGCCAGTCTGGGACTAGTTTCCATAGAAAGTGTTGAACAGACAAAGCAAACTATATACTATAATATAATCAAGAATTCCGCTTCTGGATGCCTGTTCGTTAATTTATGTTCTTGTGTCCAGTCAGTGTTTTTAAATGCAGATTTGTATAATATGAAAGAATATTGGCCTTTCTGCAACATTGTAAATTTACACAAACTTTGGAAAGATCAGTTAGTTCGACTCCAGCAACACATTCCTGGTATTTTATAATCTACTATCAACTTTGATATACACTAATTTCAATGGGATTCCTAGTCTTCTAGCACTAAGCATATACAAGTGGAGTAAATTAATATATTTACTTTTTTCCCTTTTAAAATGTTTCTAGTCCCTATAAAGTTTGCATAATTTTCATAAATAAGTGTGCAAAAAGTTTAGATACCTCTAAACAGATATTTAATCTGCAATTTTTGGTGCTTTTCATTTGTAACTACACCACACAATTAGAGAAGTATGCAGTCAAATCCAGAATATTTCATTCTGGCCATTATTGTGGAAGATGTAGATTAAATCATAATAAAATAGTGGTCTGAATAAAATTAATGACCTGCCCTATCAATCTTTCAAAAGAATTCTTAGGAACAATGGACACGGACAAATACATGATGGAGCAGCAAATGACTTTTGAATTCTCAACACCATGAAAAAGAATCATAAAATAACTTTTTAATTGTTTTACTTAAGTGAAAAAAAATTTCTCCCCTTTGAGGACAAGGAGCCAATTATGACTTTTGCCTGGTCAATGTTGCATGGAGAACCCAGCCCAAGCAGCCAGAGTCTCTCATTCTTGTATCATCGCACCATTTAGCACATTTCATCCCAAAGCATTCTTCCTATTCCCTACCCCCACCCCATGGTGATAGGGCAGCTTTCACTATTCCTTTACTTTCCAGAGAAACAGCTAGCTCTTAGATTCTTCGTGCTTGCTAACATTTGCAAAAAATGCTTATTTTAAGTGATATATTATAAATTATGGCATTCAAGTGCCCTCCAGATGTTTTGCCGTCCTGTAATCCCTGTTCAAAGGCCATGCTGGGCGGGCCTTATTGAAGCTGTAGTCCAAAACATGTGGCAAGCACCAGGTTTATTTCCAACCAGAATTCAGTTTGAGTTTTCCTTCAGTGAAGTAAATGCTATACAAATCCATCCTGACAAAGACATTTTAACATAATCCTGTTCAACTGTAGTTCATAAAAAAAAAAAAAGAGGTCAGCATATCGTTATTCCAAGGTTGCTTCAATTTATGGGGCAGCAGCATTGACAATGAGATTGCAGTGGGAATAGATCCATTAGGTGGTATTTTATATACAATATGCTTTTCCGGTAAACCAGAATCTGTTATCAGAGGAAGTTATTTGCATGCATGAATGTTCCTTATTGTTTTTCAAGACCGTGTTATTCCATGAAATATTCCTTTGGTATAACCAATCTGTTCATTTCCCCAAGGACATATGTTTAATTTTTTTCCACATAAAGGACAATGGTATAGGTTATTC
The DNA here is from genome assembly GCA_027560395.1 of Boaedon fuliginosus. Lineage (NCBI taxonomy): Eukaryota > Metazoa > Chordata > Lepidosauria > Squamata > Lamprophiidae > Boaedon > Boaedon fuliginosus. Next base: position 275,647 of record JANHGC010004278.1, on the reverse strand, counting down.
AGCAACCTTCCCATGTTTATTACAACACAAATCCTTGTAATTCTCTCCATGTACCAATTTGAAATAAAGAGTGCTTATGTTTCCTTGTTCTGTACTCCGGTTTTTCTTCAGGTGCAATAAATCTTTTAACTTTTACTTAAGACTGCATCAAGGCCATGAGATTGGGTAGGACCTTGGGATGAGCTAAAATCCAGGATTTATGAGATAAAGCTGAAAGTCAGGATCAAAAAGCAAGTAAGAATTGAAGGAAAGCTAACTGATTCAGGAATGCAGAAGAGTTTGAGAGGTCCTTGATTGTTAAGCAAGCTTCATCTGGAACAGGAAGCCATTTAAGTTGTACAGATAGTCCTCGACTTACAACAGTTCATTTAGTGACCATTTGAAGTTACAATGGCACTGAAAAAAGTGACATATGACCATCTTTCACACTCATGACCCTTGTAGCACCCCTACATTCACATGCAGGGATGGATTTCTATCGGCCCAGTTTGGGTGAACTATTTGTTAAATTAGCTACTGGTTTGGGCAAACCATTTGTTAAATTAATCTATCGGTTCGGACAAACCATTTATTAAATTGAGCTACCAGTTCAGCAAACCAATAGTTGGGCTCACCCAGCTGCCCACGTACTATAGCTTACCTTAATTTGCTTCTTTTGAACAACTGAGGTGCAACAGAGCTGATCTATGCTGCTGCGCCGATTATCTGTTTTTCGCCTCTGCTGCACCTCAGTTTTTTGGCCCCAATGTGACTCACGCACAGCGAACCGGTTGTTAGGCTGGTAGAAACCCACCCCTGGTCACATGATTTACATTCAGATGCTTGACAACTGACTCACTCTTATGACGATTGCAGAGTCCCAGAGTCATGTGATCCCCTTTTACGATCTTCTGACATGCAAAGTCAGTGGGGAAACCAGATTCACTTAACAACCATGTTACTCTTTTAACAACTGCAGTGATTCACTTAAAAATGTGTCTAAAAAAAATTCGCAAAATGGGGTGAAATTCACTTAACAAATTTTTCAACATAACAACATAAATTTTGGGCTCATTTGTCATAAGTTGAGGACTACCTGCACTACTTTGTGCTGAGAAGGATCCAGTAGCTAAGCTGGATAGATAAAGTTAGTCCTACAGACATTAATTTACCAGGCAATGCTGCAACTTATTATTCAGTGATTTTGAAATAGAGTTGCATTGTAGGTGAAAGACATTTCACTTTGAGTGCAGGTATTTGTCATTTGTTTTGTATAAGGGAAACATTATTCACAGAGTGCACATCCAGGATTGGCTGTGAAAAAGATTCTGCATGTTTCCATATATACCCCTTAAAATTCTATATTGTATTTGCATTTCTGCGCCATCCATTTAAATTGAAGAAGCTGTATAATTAGTCTTCATCCTATATGTCACTATGGTATTAAATTACTTCCTTGCTCCTTTTTTCTTCTCACATCAGGACAACACTGGGGAGTTCTATTTTATTTTTGCTTGTAAACTTTATATTATTTTAGGTTTCTTTAAAAAAAAATACAAAAATAGCAGACAGTAAACGTGATGGAATGGAAACAATAGCAACATACTGATTTCAAATCATGGAAACTGAAAGTATATTTGCCCACTTCATTGGGCAGGTGTCCATCTGTAGTTTCAGCTAAATTCTGTTCATTAAATTAAATAGTTAACAGGAATTCTGCCAATATAAAAAGTCATCCATGTGGTTATTATAAGCTAATGCTGGAAAATATCAGTTAAACTGGAAAACACATGTTGCCCACTTGGTTTGAGGTAATGTACACCAGAGCCAAAAATTATTTTAAAAATGAAAGCCGTAACAAGGCTCAAAGTTCCATGTGGCTGATTTGGGAATATATTCATCCTAAAAGCCCCCCCCCAATTTTTTTTCAATCAAACCTCCAATTTATCAGACACAGACTTACTCTCTGCTGAGCAAGGGGTTCAGGGCCACTATAAAACTAGGTTTGCCGCTGCTATTACTTCAGAAAATCAAAGAAGCTGCATAATTAGTCTGCATCCTATGATATTAAATTAGCAATGCAATAATCTATGGTAATAAGTAAAATGCTTTCTAGGCTATGTGAAATTAATTTGCAATGCAGTTCACAGTAGCAATATTTTTTTTCTAGAAGGGGTAGAAAACCTGAGGGAAGTGGCCACGGCTTCTGTCTATCACCCTTTGATCCCTTATAACTTTCCTGTGGTACATTTGAATTTATTTCCTACTCTATACTTTCGATTTGGTTCTCAACTCCACATGTGCTGTGTCAGTCAATGACATTTAATGGCACTTCTACTTTAGCTGTAGCAGAAAATTAAACCTGGAAAAGAGTTTTGAAGTGCCAAAAAGCAGGTGATCCCACAAGTCCCACAAATGCCCAACGAATGCAAGAAGGCACCTTCAACTGCTACAATTCCCACAAAAAGAAGGAAAACAAACAGAATGTCAAAGAAACCAAAAGCTTTCTTAATGCCAAAAATAGGCTGAACAGCCATCAAGCATTTGATCAAACACACACACTGGAGTTCTTCCCCTCCTATCAATCAGTAGTTGTGGGGGGCGGAATCAATACATTACAAGGAAGAATCCAATCAGCAGAAGAAGATACAAGAAAGGAGACAGAGGAAAAAGTCATTTTAATCCTAATCTTTAACATATCATTATATTCCCATATAAATCTCTAAAGTATTCCATACAGCATTTCCTCTGTTCACTTCATCCTAAATAATTTCATCCTTTTATCTTCAACTGCATTCACTTTTCTGAAGACTTCTTGTTTAGTCTTTTTTACTAACTTCTAAAAGAAAGCATTTCTTCAAAATTTGTTATTTTTTAAATATAATTTGGAAGTCAACATGCAAGAAAGGAGGAGTTGTCTATCTCACATAAATGCCTCTGACCATCTTACAAGGAAAGAAACAATCTATCAAACTTGTTTGATTCCTTGACTGCTGCATGTTTTAAAGTTTGGATTTATAATGGAAATTTGTTTTTAGTTTATTTTTTGTTTACCGCCCTTGCTGAGATGGGCAGCCATATAAATTGAACAAGTAAATAAATAAACAACCCCTGACATCCATGATGAAAGACATTAATCATTAACCACTTACTTCCAACAGCAACAAAGCTCATTGACCCCCTGACCCAAATGCCTGGGGGAACAACCAGGTCTTCAAAGTCTTGTGAAAGGTTGCAACCATCCAAATCTCCAGGGAGATGATGTTCCATAAGGCAGGTGCTGCCACTGAGAAGATATGACTCAAAGATTCAATTGGATGATACTGTTTAATAGAAGGGACCCGGAGTATGCCCTCTCTACTAGATCTGATGGACTAGGCAGACACAATGAGAGAAAGGCAGCTCTGCAACCGTCATGGCCCTATGCCATAGAGGGCTTTATAGATAACTAGCTGGTTACCCGGCGTTGCCCAGGTAATTTTTTATTGGACTGCCATCTTCCTTCCTTCCATCTTCCTCCCTCCCTCCTCCCTCCCTCCCTCCTTCCTTATCTCCCTCACTTCTTCCGTCTTTCTTCCTCCCTCCCTGCTCCCTCCTTCTTCCTCCCACACTGATATTCCCGTCCATCTTCCTTCATTTGCTCCTCCTTCCTTTGTTCCTTCCTCTCTCCCTGCTTCCTTATCTGCCCCCTCTGTGTTTCTTCCTTCCCCCTCATCCTTCCTTCCACCCTCAGTTCTCTTCCCCTC
>JANHGC010004278.1:253946-265083 GCA_027560395.1 Boaedon fuliginosus | reverse complement strand
CAGAGTCCAAACCCATCCGGATCTGAGTGATTTTATCCTGCAGATACTGAACAAAATCCTCAGCCCTACCCTGCAAGGGGTCAACCCTCGCTCCCAAATTAAGAAGGGAGTGGGTCACTCTAAACAGGGCGGCTGGGTGATTATCCGTGGATGCAATAAGAGCAGAAAAGTGTGCACACTTTGCCGCTCTTATCAACACAAGGTAAGAGCAAATATAGACTCTTGTGTTCCGTCAGATTCAGATTGGCTGGCTCTCCAACCGCTCTCTAGGCATCTTTTCCAGCGCTTCATTTCCCGGAGCCTCTCAGTAAACCACGGGGCTACATAAGATCTGCACTGGGTCAGAGGCCGCAAAGGCACAAGGCTGCTCTATCCCAGGCTTCCACTAGAGCCTCCATTGAGCTGTGTGCCAGGGAAACAGGAAAAGTCCCAAGCTCTGTCTGAAACCTCTCCAGGTCCATCAGGCGCCTGGGACGGAACCATCTAATCGGTTCCGCCTCCCTGTGGTGGGGAGTGGCGGATTGGAAGTCTAGCTTGAGGAGGAAATGATCTGACCATGACAGGAGTTGGATGGCTATATCCCCTACACCCAGATCATTCTGGCACTGTCCAGAGACAAAACCCAGGTCGAGTGTGTGTCCCCCACTATGAGTCAGGTCCCAAATTATTTGAGTCAGATCCATGGCCGTCATGAGGCCATGAACTCCTGAGCCAGCTCAGATGCCTCACCGATGGAAGGCAGATTAAAGTCCCCCAGAACCATAAACCTGGGGAACTCAATCGCCAACCCGGCTAACACTTCGAGCAGCTCAGGCAGGGCTGATGATACACAGCTGCGAGGTAGGTACTTAATCAACAGACCCAAATGAACTCCTGAACCCAACTTCACAAAGAGGGACTCACACCCACCTATCTGAGGAACAGTGGCCCCACAAGGAAAAAGACTTTCCCTAATCACTACCACCACTCCACCTCCACTACCCTGAGCTGTCGGCTGGTGAAGCACCCGGAAACCCAGTGGGCACAATTCGGAGAGCAGAACGCCTCCTTCTGCGCCCACCCAGGTCTCCGTGATGCAAGCCAGGTCCGCGCTCTCCTCCTGAATAAGATCTTGTATGAGGGGAGCCTTATTTACTATGGACCTGGCATTAAAAAAGACCAGCCTAAGCCCAGGTTCTGTAATCCCGTGCCACCAGGAATGCAAGAAGAGCATTGAGGGCCGGAGAGTGCGACCGCTTGGAGACAGTGAGTGTGCAATCCCCGAGAGCAGCCTGACCCTCTGCTCCCACCATATCTGACCCTCCCAATCACCATGGTGATAGAATAACCCTCTGCCCGCACCGTAGCCTTGCCATCTCCCAACCCAATCTCTCCCACCCCGTGTCTCTTAGGTAATCCAGCCCCATGTCCTCCAGGGATCCCCTCCCCTCCCATCTGATCCCCCAGGACTAATCTTCCCCTCCCAGAACCTTAAAATACAATCTAACAGATGCCATAAAAAAAACCCATAAACCCTTTTAGTTGCATGCCATCTCTTGGGGTTCCAAAACCCATCAAGGAAATTCTTTGATAGGGAAGATGGTCATCAACTCTAAATCAACATCAACAACTAAATCAACTCTTATGGCACATTTTTTTAATTAATCTTTCTTGGTAGTTTTCTAAATATGGACAAATGTCATGGTCATAAAAAGGAGAGCTTTCTCAGTAGTTACATCAATATTATGGAACATTTTGTTGCAAGAGAAATCCATGAGTCTATTTCTGATTGATTAACAATAGTTTACGATTAGATTTGTATTGAAGCAGGCTTTGTCCTGCTACATGGTTTCAAGAACATATTTCATCTCTTTCAGTTGTCGCTATTCTGTTTTGCATTATGTATAGCTTTTATTGCCAAGATCAATGCCTAAGTATTGAATGGTACCTTAGCATATGTACTAGTACATATTTTCAAAATCCTTTTATTAAAAAGATAAGTTTCAGTTTTGGTTAATTTGGATTTTAATGTTCCCAGTAGTGAATCCATCTATATCACATTTTGCATTGATCTGTGAATTTTTACTAAAAGTAAATAAATAAATATACAAAATTCATAAGACCGTTTAAATACAAAGCTTATATTATATTAATTTTTTATTCTCCCCAACTATAATGTATTTCTGTAGGTATTTTAGGATATATATATTATTGTGCTTTTTTCAATATTTACATAATGTGTGTAGCTTTAAGTTGCAATCAATTTCAAAATATAAAAAGTGAAAATGTTTTTAGATGATCATTTCAACATAATTAATAGTGATCCATATGAGCAAAAAACAAGTAGAATTACTAATAGCTGATAAGTGCAATATATAGTATCTCAAAGCTAATTCTATAACATTGAATAAAAGTAATAATTGTAAAATGTGTAAAACCAGCCTTGTTTGTTTTTATTTTTATTTTTTAAATAAAATACATACTTAGGACAAAATCTGTGTAATATTACAATACTAAAATATGGGATATAATTATCAAGAAATTGATATGCATGAAAGGATAAATATACTCACTGTATGAGGAGTCCATCCTCATCCCCCACCTTTTCTCTTCTCTCAATATATTGTTCTTTTTTATTTCAGAGTTGAATTCCAACTGATATTTACAAAGTTATCTCACATCTGGTATCATTGCCTTCTCATAAATGAACAACAGTTTTTCAGTTGCCTCTGTCATATAGTCATAGGTCTCTGAAAATGATAATTTCATATACCTTCCTTAGAAAACTGCTAAATTGAACATATTAAAGCAAACTAATCATGAGCTTCTGTCATTTTAGGCATAGTGACCTGAATTAAATATATGACTGACTTATTGCTGTAATGAAATGATTTTGTAAACTTCTGATTAGTTTGAGAATCCCTGTTGAGGATTCTTTGCTTAATCTCCAATTTTGCAGTACCATAAATCATGCCTATATCATAGGAGAAGTAATAGCAGAGCAGTCTCTTTTACAGGAATAACCTAAATTATCTTCCAAACACAAAGTAATAAATACTGGACATAGAAATGTAGTATTAGTCAAAAAACAAAAATGGAATGAGAGATCTAGGATAGTCCTTTTAATCTTTTATGAGACTTAGTTCATATTAGTGATATATATGTAAGGATCCAGACATTCTAATGCACTCTACATGGAGCTGCCTTTAGAGAGTATTTGAGTTGCATCAACTACCACTATGCTTCCAGGTGCATTTCAAGGTGCTAGTGGTTATCTTTAAAGCTGTACATGGTTTGTGGCCAGATTATTTATAGGACCATACTTCCAAGAATTGACTGTCCATTAGATGCAACAGAAAAGGCATACTCTGAGTCCCATTTGCAAAACCATCTGTTGGCACCTAGGAAAAGAGCCTGTTCTGATGTGGTTTCTGCTCTCTGGGACCTTACATCTGTTCACAAATCAAAATTTCCCTAATCCTGTTGGTTATTTATAAGACACTAAAAACAGAATAACAATAAGAATTGGACTGGACGTTGGAGGTCTTCTAGACTAAATCCTGCACAAGAAGGAGACCCTGTACCATTCTGGACAAATGGCTGTCCAATCTCTTCTTAAAAAGCTTCAGTGATGGAGCACCCACAACCTCTGAAAGCAATCTGTTGCATTGATTAATTGTTCTCATTGATAGGAAATTTCTCCTTAGTTCTAAGTTGTTCTTGATTAGTTTCCAATCATTGCTTCTTGTCTTGTCTTCTCGTGCTTTAGTTGACCCCCCTCTTCTTTGTATTGGCCCCTCAAAGATTGGAACACATATCTACAAAGATGTTGAGAGATAAATGGAACCTCTTTTAGACTCATATGAAATTCTGTATGCGCTTTACCAGAAATAAAATCTCAAAATGTTCTTGAAAATAGGTAAATATTAAATATTCTCTTATTGGTTTTGGAGTTCCTTTCTTTTTACACATAAATAAAAATGTAAGATCAATCACTATACCACAAAAGCGTTTTGGTTTTAGATTCATCTGAGATAAACCCTTGGTGTTTAAAGTGGAAAATAAGGCAGTCAAACAATGAACAACATCTTTATTTATTTATTTATTTATTTATTTATTTATTTATTTATTTATTTATTTATTTATTAGATTTATACCTTGCCTCTCTTCCCCGGTCAGGGGGGCTTTTTGTTAAGCTGCAAGCACAAGGAAACCTATGCATGCTTATTTTATAATAGGTGTCACTGAGTTCAATGCTCCCAACATCCAGGTAATTGTAATGGTATGCGAAATGATCTTGGACAACCAGAGGAAGAACTGGTGGTCCTCCATTGTCATGGCAGCTTACCAGAAACATTTGGAGAGGATCAAATGCCATTCCAGCCTTTCAAGCTTCTCCTCCAATTTCCCAAGATCATCTCATAGACCAGGAGTGTCAAACTTGCGGCATCACGTTGTTGTCAAATGACGTATCATGACTCCCCCCCCCCACTTTCACTAAAATGAGGGTGGGCATGGCCAGTGTGTGATGCATCCGCCCCATGGTCCACAAATTTGACACCCCTCTCATAGACCATCACAATAAGTGCACTTAAAATATCTAATTGGGTCGTCCTGCTGCTACCAGTCTTCTCTCATTTACTCAATTAATCAATCTTTATTCTTTCATAGACCAGGAAATAAAAATAGAAAATCACAATTAACTAGGATAAAAAGGGAAACATATTGTTTGATCCTCTCATATCCCTCCTTGCATAAAAGTCCAGCATCTGCCATAGACTCCTGATATCTTTGGATCAAGGGTGAAGGATCACAGCTCCTTCCTTTGGTAGGTCAATTTCAGCTGTCCTTGATTTTCATTGTTTGCACAATCTTCTCCATGTATTTGCTTTTAAAAGGGGTCTTCCTCTGCCTATGAATGCAAGATGACTCCCCTTGAGTTCACAGGAAACTCTCTAAGAAAGAGACTCGTTTTCTTTGGAGTAAATATGGTATCATGGAAATGCAACCCTGCTGTACGAAACAGTCACAATCTAAGTAATGGAGAGAAAGCTCCGGGCGGCGTAATCATTTTTGGATGCTGAGCTTTGGTATTAGAAGAATCAGGTGCTAAGAAAGAAAAGCGTATTAAAAGCTTGGCCAGTAGCCTGCCCTATGGCTCAGGAACAGATTGAGTAGAGATAAAATGAAAGATGTCTGCGCCTTTGATCTGGGGCTTTTGGGTGTGTTCATTAAAGAACATCACGTTTCTTAAAATTAAAAATGTAGGAGACTGGATTAATTCCTGGTTTGTCTTTTAATACAATTATATCTGTAATTAATGTTTTAGAACTGGGCATAGATGGAGTGAATGGTACCTTTGAATATCTCTGAAGAGATTATTTAACTTTATTTGAGTATTATTAGCATCAGAGATGGTAACAGGAGCCTGAACTAAGCCTAATTAAGAATCAGATTTGGCACATCAGCATTTCTTTGAGTTTCAAACCGAAGAGTCGATCTGAACTTTGAAGAGCTGGGTGAAACCAGGCTTCATAATCATGGCAAGCTGTCTCAGCTTTTGTGGTGCCAAAGTGGCTTCTTTTGGCAGGATCTGTTACGTGCTAATATTGTTCCAAAAATCTCTCCCTTTCTAAAACATTTTCATTCAGTTGGATGGGCTGCAAACTGCTTGCTTGTTTTTTAACAGAGAAAAAAATGTTTGGAAGGAATTATTGCGGTTATCTTAGTGACAAGATTCCCCCAAAGGTGTTTCGGACTAGTTGTCTTTCATAATAGTTGACACCCAGTATAGTTCATTGCTTCTCCGCTTTGTCATGATACAATTACATCCCAAGCAATGATATCATAACAGAGCTTCTCCTATGGACCTTTCGTCAGAAGCAAGGAGGCGTCACACCCATAATATGTGGTGTATTTAAAAAAAAGCGGGGGGCACTATATAGAGCAAACTTGCAAATAACATAAAAAAATCTGAAAGAAAAAACTAAAAGCACTTTAGAATGGAAAAGGGAAGGCTTTTTTCCCTCCATCACCACACTAGATGGTAGAATTCAGTGATACACATAATCATGGAATACAACAATGTTTTTGTACAAGTATTGCTATTTAGGATATCACTGTGGGCATGGAATAATTGCTAGTACAGCAACAATAATTATTCTTATTCTTATTTATATTATTATTATATTATTATTTTTAAAATCATTCAAGATGGCAAACATAATCTTTATTTCTCTTATTTTCCCCACAACAAAAACTGTGCGAAGTGGGTTCAGATGAGAAAAGGAGATTGGCCCAAAATAACCCAGTCAGCTTTCATTCCTAAGGGAGGACTAGTACTCACTGTCTCCTGGTTTCTAGACCAGCACTTTAACTTCTAGAAGAGGGTGTCAAACTCAATTTCATTGAGGGCCACCATCAGGGTTGTGTTTGACCTTGGGGGGCATGGCCAGGATGGGCATGGCCAGCTCAAGGTGTCAGGGGACCTGTGGTGGCCTGAGCACTCTGCCAGAGAAAATGGGCTCCCTAGCTCCATTTCCGACTGTGACAGCGTCCTGCAACCCTCTGCCAGAAAAAACAAGCTTCATTTTTGCTGGCAGAGGCACTGCAGGCCAATCCTTTGCTATTTCCAGAGCAGCCCGATGGGCCATATCTAAGTACCCCAGGGGCCAGATCTGGTCCATGGACCTTGAGTTTGACACCCCTGCTCTAGAACTTAACCATTTACTTCGGAACCAAAGCTGGAGTTGGATTTGAGCAACTGCCCAGTAACCTGAATTGTAGCATGTAGAATCTCAAGCCAAAGAATGAAACAACTAGATAACAATAAATGTGAGAAAAGCACATGTGTGTTAAAAAATTGAAGCCATGATCTGTTTTATTTTTTGTTTGTTTGTTTTTGAAAACAAAAGTAACATCCTGGATGTTTCATTTCATGAATGGTAATAATTCTAAGAGCTGTGCTTGAATTAAGTCTTTGTTAAATCCCAGCTTGTCAACAATAATGCCTCTAGCTTCATTCAAGAAGAAGAAATGTATATCAGTTTGACACATGGGTACACAGCTGCACCAGAAAGTCTAAATCCAGAGCTTTGCATATTCTGCATAGGCGTCACTCAGCATGGAAGCTGGAATGTGGTGCAGAATTAGACTTTCTCAGAATCTCAGCTTTCATTTTCCAACAACCATGTTCCTTGTTTTTGAGTTCTCAAAAGCAGAGTTACTATGCTCTCCAGTGGTTGTGTTGCCCTGCTCAGTTCATGTGGTTGTCTCCATGTTGATTCCAGTGCCTCTGTTTCTTAGGCTCATGATCGCATTTCATTCCTGGGTGACTACTTCAATCCCTCTGAAAAATATACAAAATCCTCTGAAAAATCCAAACTTTTCAGTATATTATCCAACTAGTGAAGACTATGGATTTTTCTGAAGTACTAATTATAAAAAATCTAAAAGAAATTCCATGTCAATGCTTCCCAGAGTTAAAAAGGAAAGAAAAATTATCAGGTATTTCCTTTGTTTGAAATATTTTTAAAAATGATGAATAATGTTGAAATCCCAATGCTCGTACCCAATGCTGTAATTTTCTCCCTTAGAAAAACCACAAAAAATGGATTCTTTACATTTATACTCAAAATGTTCTTTTAAAAAATACCTTAATCATTTGAACCATATTTTATATAGGTTTTTTCAACTCATTTTACTTAAACTATCATTCAGTAATGAATTCTAATCTGTTTTTTTACGAGACTGATTTAAAACCAGTCACAATAACTTTGCCTACCTGTTGACAGACTAAAATAAACAGAAGGCAAGTTAATGCTCATTATATTCTTTCCAAAACAGCTCTGAAAAGTTTTGCAGTTACAGAAAACAAAACAATAACTGTATTTAACTGTCAAAAGTTGATCATTACAAAACATTCACCATAACAGTCTGACCATATCTGGTATGTCTGTATATTATTGTATAACTGTGCAGTGCCTTGGCTTCATTTCTGAAAAACTGTTTTATAGCTTACAGGAATGCACCCCCAGCATCTGTTGGCAACTCATTAAAATAGTCACATCTTTTTCCAGAATCATGTATAGAGAGTCATCAATTTACGACCAGAACTGAGCCCAAAACTTCCATTGCTTAAGCAAGAGAGTCATTAAGGGAGTTTTGCCCCATTTTATCACTTTCCTGGCCACATTTGTTAAGTGAATCATGTTAGTAACATGGTTGTTAAATGAATCTGGATTCCCCATTGACTTTGTTTCTCAGAAGTTTGCAAAAGGGAATCACATAACCCCGGTACCCTCCAAACATCATAAATACATGCCAGTTGCCAAGCATCCAAATGCCGATTGTTGAAGTGGTACTAAGGGCCAGAAAAGTCTGAATCACAAATAGAAATAATACTGCCTCTGATGTTGAAAACAGTGGAGGTATTTTTAATCTTAAAAAAGTTAGTGTCCTTATAATATAAACATCCATTAATTTTTTTAACCTTGCAGTAGAAAATTCCATAGCCTAATTATGAATTCTGCCAAAACTTTGCTATACTCAAAGAGTAAAGCTAAGGCATATAGGTTTGTTTTTCAGCCTGAAAGATTTATACCCCGAATCTATATAGGTTTCCTTTGACATAAACCCTAAATGTTCACTGAGGCTTGCTCTCAGGTAAATGAGCATAAGAGTATTGCTTTTGATTCCAGTGTAATGAGTAGGTAATGAGTAAGTCAATGAATAATTTTAGCATTGCCACTGGTTTAAACATTAAGAGCTGTGCACTCTGCCCTTATATTTCACATGATTCTAAAGATAAATGAAGCGTGGAAGTGTTGGAATCCACTGTCCAACATAAAGGCTAGTCTATTTTATAGCAAGTTAATGTAAAATGTGAAGATGGTGCAACAGGTATTGCCACAAAACTGCTGCCAAGGATTGGTCTTTCCTGTTCACAGAACAGTCCTTAGGGTAGGATAACCTGGCAAACTTTGCCTATCTTAATTCTTCCAACATTTCCCAGTATATATTTGAAACACTTCCTAACGAACCGTCGGGTTGCAGCTACTTATTGTTTCCATTTTCTAAAACTGTTCGATAGAAGAGGGAAGAGAATAGAAGAGAGACTCAACCTATTCTCCAAAGCACCTGAAGGCAGGACAAGAAGCAACGGATGGAAACTAATCAAAAGAGATGAAAAAAGATTTTAGGAGAGGCACAAAGCATTGAGGAAAGTATTAAGGACCACATTTGGCCATTAGGCATTGATGCTGTTTCCTTCTTTCTTAGAGATATGACAGGTACAATATCGTAAGTATAGTGACCTGAAAATAGTTTTAGTGCGATGCAACTTTATGCATCTTCAATAAAAAATAAGTCCACCTGTATGTAATTAGTTTTATCCAGAATGATGCTTAGCATTCCAGCTTTAACCTTTATAATTTTAGGACAATAGCTTAGACAGATTGTTTAAAAAAAGACTGCAGAACCCTCAGACCACTTCTAGATTTATTGGTAAAGACAATTTGTTCTACTTTCCAAGACTTGAGCACAGCTTGCAATTGTTCCAACATTTTTTTAAAAAAATAATTCCTCCAAACATATAATTAGAACCAGCATCCCAGGGTGTGGGGCATGGGAAAAACAGGCCTTTAAAGTGTGGGAGGAGGTAATTCATCAATGTTCACCACATTTCACAAATGACTTTTCAATCTAGTAATTTGCCCCTATTTGATGTTATTTTGTATTGAGATAACGTGTATCTTGGATGATCAATAACTTTCTTTTTCATCATTTGACATTCATTAGCTATTCTGTTAACATTGGTAGTCAAATCTCAACTAAAGGAATTACATTTGGATTAGAAAACCATTTATTTACTAACTATGCAAACAATTAACATTTGAAGAGGCTACATTCAACCAAGATAACAGTACTTCCATCTCCCAGGACCTGATAGGTCTATCTGAATGGATTAAGAAGCTTAACACTACCCTAAATTTGCTGGTAAAACTGGAACAGAGTTTATTTCCTGGAGAATAAAAAGCATTGATTCCTTCTTATCACAAAGGCAACTTGGCACATCATTTTACAAATGAAAAATACTGAATGAATGAAAGACCTTTACACTTATACTGCATCCAGATCCTTAAAAGTGCTTATTCCTATACCTTAAAATTTAACCAATTCTCTGAGCAAACTCTTCTCACTGAGCTGTAGAACCAGAACTGAGGGAAGTGTGATGAGACTTTAGAAAACAGTATATATTTGCAAAAGTAGAAAGATTTAAAAAAAACATTGGGAGAGCAGGTCAGGAGAACCAACCATATGTGTTCGCAACCAAATTATTATTAATAGGAAGAAGAAGAAATGGCAAAGGGTTTTTTCACGTGAATGGCTTTTAGGCTGCCTGCCTAGTTAGAATGGTATTTCTGCCCTCCAAATTTCTTTCTTCTGGATCCCCAGCTCCCAGTTCCATAGTTAATTAGATGTATTGTGTGCATGTTTGTACATGGGTATATGTGTTTACAGTGACTGCTTTTTTGAAGCTTTCTATATCTCATTCCATAAGTATATTTTAAATTTGATTTTTTTTTCTTAGAAAGCTGAGAGGGACTTAAAATACACTTTCATTGGTATGCCATCCATGTATGTATCAAGTCCTCAGCTTCAATTTCAATCTCTTGTACACTTAAATGTGTCCACAGTATGTTTATTTATTTTTATTTATTTTATTTATTTCAACTTATACCCCGCCTCTCCTCAAGGCGGCTCACAAAAATAAAATACATTTTACAATATACTGTAATATATTAAAATTACTAAATAACCATCCATTCAACAATCACAAATCATCCAAGGAAAACAAGGAAAAAGGAAGGGAAGAAAAAAGACAGGCGGGGGAAGGGAACATCAATTCCAGGCCTGCTTACAGAGCCAGGTCTTGGTGGCTCTGCAAAAGGTCAACAAGTTGGGAATAGTTCTAATCTCCATAGGGAGTTGGTTCCAAACGACCGGCGCCACCACAGAGAAGGCCTTAGATCGGGGACCCGCTGTTGGGATTTATTACTATATTATTGCTGTGCCTTATAGGAATTATATTGTGCCTTATTATTATGCTTTGCAAGTATATTCAATTGTGCAGTTTAGGGGAATTTTTCAAGCTTCG